>JADLZK010007847.1:0-179270 GCA_015847255.1 Hyparrhenia diplandra
CCATTTCTTTTCGCATCATCTGGGATCCATGTGGTGTCCGCCTTTGCTTCCACATGTCAAATGGGCAAGCCTAACACTGCTACTGGAGGTCCAGTTGAGAGGTTTTCTACAGAGATAGCATAGATAACAGTTTGTGTAAGATATGGATGGCATACAACCTATCTTCATCTGATAAAATGGTTCAATAATTGAGCCCATTGGCTCTTCCAAAAAGATCAGAAACCAGATTTACATAGTCTAATTTTCACTGTTTAGTAGATTCTTTGAAGGCTTAATGGAGTAAAATAGCCATATTCCTAAATTCTGATAAATGCTTGAGTTGAAGTGAATCTATTTATGCCTACATTTTAGTTAATTCCTTGGACTGTGGGCTCACATTTAGGGATGCTATTGTGGTGTTATAATTTCTTTTCTGTCTACTAGCACGAGAATGATGACCACACTGTGCTTGGAACTATGGACACAAAAACAAATACTGATTGAACAAATACTGATTGATTTTAATGTATTTTAGGTTCTTTGTAATTGCCAATATTGAGTTATCCAAAACCAGAAATCTGGAGGCATCACCTGGGAAGAATTTTAACTATAGATCGAGAGTAAGAGCAAGTTTCTTCTTCTGATGCCTTTTGATTACAATTAGTTTTTTTTTTCTGTTGCAAGAAATAGTTACAGCTATTTTTTGCCATTATCCAGTGATGCTTTTGTACATTTCTGCCTATACTTTTACTTTGGTATTAACATTTGTTATGCCATCTCTTTGTTCTGAGCAAAAGTTGCATTGATAATTTTAACCACTCTTTCCACTATCAAAATTTTATTATTTTGCAGCCATTCCTTTTAGCTTGAGTCTTCTATCATCGCTTTCCCTTAACTAAATGGGAGTATTCTAGTTATATGGCAATCACCCAAATGGCATAAAAATTCTGTCCTTCATGTCAGATATTGTACATTTTGTTGATGCTTATGGTTGACATTTTGTGTTTGTATTAGGTTTTAAATTTTTAATAGGTACAGTTGCAACTAGTTCTGTGCTCATGCATGAAACATCTTATCACATACCACTATACCAGATTTCACTAATGTCTTATGTTAACACACTGTCAAATCCCACCCAAGCATTTCAACCACATTAAATGGTGTTTGAATGTGATCATGGTTTTATGTGGCTTGAGTCCTATGGATCATGACTAGCAATTTTTTTTCTTAATTACCAGCATTTCTATATCATGGATGCTTTTTTGCTGCATATATATCATGCTTTTATTAGTTTTTGCTTTGTTATCTCTTCACAGACAGTAAAATATCAAGCACCTAAAGTTAAGGGGCCCTTATTATGAAGTTTTCTTGACCTTAACTTCATCTTCTCTTGTCAGATCAAATTTTGTTGCTGTCAGTTCATATGAGGATAAGTTTGCCCTTATACATATTTCTGTTTCTCAGAGCGGTTCTGGCAGGGGTATCATTTCTGAGAAGGTGAGAGTTGAATGTTGTTAAGTGACTTTCTTGACTCGTTTATCATATGCTCAGTCTAATATTTACATTATATTATTCCAGATTTTTGAAGATCTTCCATGTCATAATTTCAGAAATATTTTATCCACCAGAAAATGAAAGAGGACGCAAGGATCATAAGTTCGCTCTAGGACCAGCATCCGCGGGTACAATTTGGACAATGCGCTTCATATCTATGCCCCAAGATGAAGAATATTATCCAGTTCTGGCAATGATAATTAACAGGTTTGTCTGAACTCATTTCATTTAGTTTGTAACTTCCAGTTGAATTCTACTAATTTCTTGTTATTCTTATTTGTGTTGCACTAAATTCATTCCAGGAAAGGCTCTGATGTGAATGATGTGTCGCTATTTGATATGACTCCAGCAGCTGTGTTATCAGCCACATCTCTAGTTATTCAGAAATTGACCATTGGCACTTTGACATATCAGAAATTCCTGAAATATTTGGCTTTGCACTTCTGTTGCGTGTTGGTGATGCTTTATTGTTGACCTTAGAAACCCAAGGAACGCCTGCTGTATCCGAAGAATCAACTTTACTACTAGCCTGATTGGAGAGACAATCACTGTTGGAGATTCCTGTCCAGGATTAGATGTTGATGATGATGTGGCTGTTTTGTGCTTTGCTAGAATTGAGAGATTCTGCTAATAACATAATGAAGGATGATGGTTATATGGACATTGATGGTGTTGACAGCAGAGGTAATGTGAAACCAAGGATCATTTGTTCATGGAGCTGGGAGCCACCTGACCCTGTCAGGCGCAGGATGGGCAAGGCTTTTATTTTGTTTGGATGATGGAGAATTTCATATTTTGGAATTTTCTTTTGACGCTGAAGGGGTGAAGCTGTACACATTTGAATATATTGATAGGAGTCTGCCTTGCAGACCTCTTTTTTGGATGAAAAATAGAATGATAATAGGGTTTGTAGAGATGGGGGATGGCATGATTTTTAAACTTGGCCATCGTAGGTTGTTTCATAAAAGTACAATTCAGAATGTAGCACCAATATTGGATCTAGCAATTGCTGATTACCATGGTGAGAAACAGGATCAGATGTTTGCATGTTGTGGGATGTCCCTGAGGGCCCCTTCTCCAGTTTTTCTGAACGGTGTCAATGTGGACAGACTTCTGAAAACTGAAGCTATTTATCAGGGTGTCACTGGTTTGTGGACTTTGAGAATGAAGACAACTGATGCCTACCATTCTTTTCTTGTGTTATCATTTGTGGAGGAAACCAGAATACTGTCAGTAGGACTAAGTTTTAATGATATCAGTGATGCTGTGGGATTCCAGCCTGATGTTTGCACTTTAGCATGTGGTTTGGTGGCTGATGGTCTGCTTGTTCAAATCTACAGTAAAGGTGTTAAGATCTGTTTGCCTACAGTGTACGCTCACCCTGAAGGTGCCCTTTAACTTCCCCAATTTGCACTGACTGGTATCCTGCTATCACTATCAGTGTTGGTGCTGTAGGACATAATATATTGTTGTTGTTGCTACATCAAATCCTTGTTGCTTATATGTCCTTGGTGTTAGATCATCATCTTCTTACCAGTACGAGTTGTATGTGACACAGCATGTGCAATTGCAGTATGAAGTATCATGCATATCAATCCCACAAGAGGATTGGAGACATGATAATGTAGCTTTCAGCTGTGGAGAGGGTGATGACATTTGTAACAACCCCCCTCCTAAAGTTAATTTTCGCAAGTTTGCTGTTATTGGAACTCATAGACCTTCAGTGGAAATTGTCTCCTTGGAACCTGGAGAAGCATTAAGGGTATTAACTATTGGGACTATATTAGTGAATAATGCGTTTGGTGCACCTATGAGTGGTTGTATACCTGAAAATGTAAGGTTTGTTGCTGCTGAGAGGTTCTACATCCTTGCAGGCTTGAGAAATGGAATGCTGCTCAGATTTGAGTCAGAAACATGTGATTATCCCCTGGTTTTTTCTACAAGGACTCTTCTATTCCTTCTGTTAATACATTCCTTCAGTTGATTTTTCACGGCGTATTGGAATTACTCCTGTACTGTTGGTGCCAATACATGATTCAGCTAATGCTGACATCATTGTTCTCAGTGATAGACCTTGGCTATTACATGCAGCAAGACATAGCCTGGCATATTCATCGATTTCATTTCTTTCTGCTTCTCATGTCACGCCCGTTTCATCAGCTGATTGTCCCAATGGTCTACTGTTTGTTGCTGAGAGCTGTTTGCATTTGGTAAGTTACTGTGACCAGTAAAACCAGCAAAAGAAAAATATTTATACCTCTGTTTTTTCTTCCCTAGGGATAAAGAATTGTATCATGCATTGAGTGCCCTAAGTTACTGAACATGATAGGGAGAGTAGAAATCACCAGAGTTCAATTCCATGCTAATATCTAAATACATATTAGTACTACAATTCCATGCTAATATCTAAACATCTATTAGTACTAGCTCTTTTTTTGCAACAATCACATTGAATGCAAAATGAATTGAAGTATTAGACTAGCAATCCAATGCCAAAAAAATGGGACAACAGTTTCCCTTTTTCCTTTTCTCCTTGTTGCTTTTATCTAGGCACATTCATTGACCGACAATTTGGCAATGGCACATGCTTATTTTCTCACTTTTAGCAACATTTCTGACATCGCATGGTCGATTGTTGGACCATTTAATCTGTCAGTTTCTCTGGTTGGTTTGTCAACTTAAGCTGTCAGCTTTTCTGGCCACTGAACACCAAGTACAGCATTGAGATTGTGCTGCTCTTGTTGGAAGTGGTAACTGCTCAACTGCCAACACATGACTATGCATTTCAGCTTTTGTTAAAGTGATTCACAGCTGTGTTTTTTAAATGCTTAATTTTAACTGCACTTGTTTAAGTATGGAACTGGTGAACTTCACTAGTTACTTAAGTTTCTTCTTTTTTGTTTTAACAATTCACTTTGAAAAAGTTCTGTGAATTGTGAAATATTCAAATCTTTTTTGGATATTTTTTTTTCCATTTTTTATCTGTCAGGTTGAATTGGTTCATGGGAAGCGATTGAATGCACAAAAGTTTTCAATTGGAGGGGACTCCAAGGAAAGTGCTATACCATAATGAAAGCAGAACACTGTTGGTACTGAGAACTGGGCTAAGTGGTGCATCGCGTCTTCAGACATTGTCCAAGTAGATCCACAAAATGGGGCATTACTTTCGAGATATAAATGTGAACCTGGTGAAACAGCGAAATGCATGCAAATTGCAAAAAATAGGAAATGATCAAGTTTTTAATTGTCGGGACCAATAAGTCTGCTGGACGGCCAATGATGTCAAATGGTGAAGCAGAAAAGGTTCACACCTGATCTTTTTGTTTATAATAATACAGTTTATTTCTAATATTTCCATTAATCATTAGCAGTATTTTCTTTGATTTGCAACTACATAATTTTTTGTGGTTGTGTGGAGCGTAACCATTGAGGATATCTTTACCTTTCATGTCGACTTAGTTATTGCATTTTTTATTATAAAGGTGTGTCAAGATTTTAATTTTAATACATTCATGAATTCATATGATGATACTCATGCAGTGCTTATGTTATGCTGGCCCAGAAAATGACAAGTTAAAAAAGAATTGGCCTGGTTCTGGTTTTGAGTTCTATATAAATGTTTCCTAAGTTAAAGATTTAGATTCTATAAAGCATCTGAAGCCATAAGCCATGTACTTTTTTTCTCTCTCATACAGAGCTTCATCAGTCTGCAATCTAGATATGTTTAAATAGCTTTCTGATTCTTATTGATTGATTGTTATCAATGATCATCCGTGATTTTAGTTGAATGAAGCTAAGACTGGCTATTCTTTATTGTTGAAGCAGCATCAAGGGACGCCTGATTGTTCTAAGCTTGGAGGCCGTTGAAAGTCCTCGTGAGAGCAGTTCGTTTGTTCCAACTTCTAGTTTTAATCCATCTTCACATTCTGGTTCTCCTTACCATGAAATTGTTGGATATACAACTGAGGAATTTTCTAGTAACAGTCTGTGCAGCAGTCCTGATGAGTTCTGCAACCAGATCCAAGTTGAACAAATGGCAGGACAATTGAGATCATTGACTCATGCTATATTGAATGGCGCGGTTCTTGCTGTGTGCCCCTATCTAGATCGTTATGTGTTGGCAGCTGCTGGTAATACGGTATGATTTCTATATGCTGTTTTAACTATATATTTTTGTGAAAAATTTTCTTAAAGGGAACTGAACTCTCCTGTTCTCAAAAAAATATCTGAAAATTTTCTTAAAAATCAGTAATATAAGAATAGTGGAAAAAGGTCCTTAGTGGACTTGCCTGGTATGGGCTTAGGGTTTTGTATTGTGCCAGATCTTGGGCTCAGGCTGCATAGATGATTGTTTCCTTGATAGGCAAAGGTTTCTCCCTGATGGATCCTCCTGAGACCGTGCCTATGTATGTGTACCATACCCATCACAATCAATCAATCCAATGTATTTCCCATCTAATTCTTTTTCATGGTATCAAGAGTCAATCTGGATTGCCCATCTGATTCTTCTGATTGCCCATGATTCTTCTGCTGCCCTTTGCGGCTGTGCATCCCCTTCCTACACATCATGCAATCGATTAATAATGCAGTCAACATAAAGTTGAGCGAAAAAATAATTTAAATAGATAACGCCACGATTACAACCAATAAATTGCTAGCAGCAAGAATATGAAGATCTAAAGAATTCTAAAAACTTCGCTTAAAAAAAGAACTCTAAATAAGAGCATCAATATATAGATTATATTTTCATTAATATTTTGATTCAGTTATGATTTTTAGAGATTTAAACATTTTCTTTAGCATTTTAGATTTTAGAAAAATACATATATATAAGCAAAACCACCTTTGGAACTACTTGAGGCCCAAAATTATCAGGTTTTGATAGTTCAGTGGGCAAATATTTCTGGTTTAAGACTTTGGCCAAAATCAGGCGGGTGCAATAGTTCGCTGGCTGAAAATAAACTTCTTTCCCAAAAAAGAAATCTGATCTATGGACTTGGGAGGTATCTGTTGATCTGTGCCAACTTAGAATGTTCTGAATGAATACCAAAAACTGTCTTACTTTTGTGATGTCAATTGGCCATATTTGTTCCTTTGAGATGATATATTTTTCCTTGTTTCAGTTCTTTCTGATGCTAATGAAATAATATTCTTTGGCCTTGTTTAGTTGACTGTAATTGCTTATGGAAGCTAACATTTGCCCTTTTACTTAATTTTTACAGATTTATGTATTTGGTTTCACGAATGAAAATCCCCACAGGATGAAAAAAGTGTGCTGTTGGTAGGACACGATTTACAATAACTTGTCTGAAGACATTTGAATCAAGAATTGCTGTTGGAGATTGTCGTGATGGTGTTCTCTTCTATTCTTATAATGAGGTAATACTTGGGTCTGACTAAAATGGCACGTTCTTTATGGTTTTGTGATGGAATAGTGCTCTTTCTATTGTTAGCTCTAATCCTGGTTCTTCATTTGCTGATTATTATCAGAGTCATCGGAAGTTGGAATTGATCTTTTTCTGATCCTGCTCATAGATTGGTGGGTGATATTGCTCTTCTAAATTGTGAAACTGCTGTGGTATCAGATCGACGTGGGAGCATATCTGTATTATCATGCACAAGATTAGGTAGGCACTAGGCAGATTGTCTTAATGTTAACGCTACCCTTTTCTTTTTCCAATGGTGTATTGGAATTATATGTTTGTTGCTAGTTCATATATTCATGTTCAGCTTTATCCTGTGTTTTGCTGTGATTGTTTTATGTTATATTTTCTTTCCTCAAATAAATTATTTTTTTAGGCTACATTGTCTATCAACATTTGTCATCTATTTACAGTTTGTAAATTATGCTTCAGAAAGTTGCCTTTTCATGAGAATGTTTTTAGACTACTACTAATCTTTTTAAACGTGTCTCAGTTTCAGAAAATCCACAGAAGAACTTAACTGTGAATTGTTCATTTTATATGGGTGAAACAGCTATGAGCATCCAGAAGGTATGTATTTTGTTGTTGCATAAATTGTTAACTTATTGCTTTGCCTTTCATTACACTTTTGCATTGGTCCCTTCTAAAAAATTCAAAATCCACCACTTCCATGATTCATGTCTGAAGCATTCATTAACTCATGCTTATGATTTGTTGTAGGCTGCATTCAGGTATCGGCTTCCAATTGATGATGATACTGACCCGATGCTTGAGACAGTTTACGACTGTATTGTGGCAAGTACCATGCTGGGGAGTCTCTTTGTTATGATTCCACTTACAAGGTATATATCATGATAGCTGACATTTTTTTAGTGTTAGTGACCAGTCATCTCCAATCTGCTAGCCAATTTGGAGACCTGGATTTAGGTTTTGACTAGGATAATTGGTGTCATTCCCACTAATTGCAGGTTCCCACCTGGTCAGTCAATTTTGACAATGAAACCAACATTTGTATTTGTTGCAAGTCCACCTAGTGCTTTTAAATGTAACACCTTATTGTTTGCTAAGGAGCTGAATTATTAGAAACATTAGATTAAGCTTGAGGCAGGAGATTTTACCTATTTTTGCAGATGTACTGGTTCATGCTAGTTAATGTCAGGAATACTAAGGATTTAGTGCAGTCCATTTTGAAGCAACTTACACTGGGTGTAAATATATGGATCTCAAGTGCTTAAATTTATATAAGTGTATTTTGCTAGGGTAAATGTAAATATGAAGATTATTTCTACACTCCCCATCTTAATCTACGCAGATCATAGGCATATGGTTCTTCCCAAATCTCGCTGTTTTCTTTTGCTTATGATCTTTGAATGTTTTTTATATGGGATAAAAATAAGACTCGTTCAAGAAAGACTGCTTAAACTTATGTGAACAATCATTTGTAAATTATTCCATGTGCATTTATGCCCTGCATTTTGTATAAACCATTTGTGGACATGGAGCTACCCATATTCTTCTACAGATCTGGATTATTATGCAGTTTCTGAAATGTATAAATTGATTGATACTGCAGTGAGGAGCATCAGCTTTTGCAAGATGTGCAAGAAAGACTCTCAGTACACCCATTAACTGCACCAGTCCTGGGAAATGATCATGCAGAATTCCGTCGGCGTGGCACCCCTGTAAGATGTTACTATTATTATATCTTGAAATTTGCCTATTGTAAAAGTTTGAGATATGTAACTTTTAGTAATTTGTGATCTGCAGTCAGTAGTGCCTCCCATTCTTGATGGTGATATGCTTGTGCAATTCCTGGAGCTCACCGGTGAACAACAGCAAGCCATCCTTGCTCATACTTTGCCAGGGAAGGGGCCACATAGGCCCCCTTTCAGTTTTTTGAGGTTTTGCGAACATTAGAGCGTCCATTATGCTCTTAATTGAGGGTTTCTTCAACCACAGTTACTAAAAGGTCTGAATATCAGAGCTGCTTGACCTTCACAGTTTCAGATACAGTCAGAACTGAGGTTTAAGTGACCTTTGCAACTTAGACAGACGATTCCAATGTGCTGGTTGCCCAAGTCTGCCATGATATTTACCAGAATGGTTGATTGATGATGCAACTGGAGCTAAATACTGGAAAATCTCATGGTGGCGAGTATCCTGACGAGGCACAAGATTCGTCGAACACCTTGTGTATATACAATTGCTGCTTTAGGTGGTCTGTTGTATGGTGCATTCTGCATAGAAATGATATTCTTTTTGTTTCTTTCGTAGATAATATATGTTTTTCTTAGGTCTCTTGTGCCAGCTGATCGGATGCTCAATGAGAAATAAGGAAACGATGAATTGCATTAGCCTTACTGCTCTATCACATGCTTTTACCAATCAGTGATGCACCAGCCACAATGATCTGGTAAGGCTTGAACCCCCGGGAAAACATGGGTGAAAGACTGATGCGTTGGTGGTTGTGATGCTGTACCTAAAACCACCCTCGTCGATGTGGTATGGTGATGCCTATTTAGACTTGTGCTGCATCTGGTCCTCCAACCATGCCTTCCCCTCCGTGTTTAGTAAGGTTCAGTAACGGTTACCTTCGTCAACTGGCACATATATGGTTCACCAATCCTTCTCTTGCTCATACAAACCCACATTGAAGTCGGCGTTCAAACAGCCTAGATTCATTGACTGCCATTGGAGAAGACTGAAGTTTAACAGCCTATAGATTCATTGTCCGCCATTGGAGAAGACTGAAGTTGCTCTTGTGTCGATTGACTGTCCAATACCACATTGACTGGTGTAGCGTCCACATCGAGCCCCTGTTGTTGTTCATCTCCTCTAACACCATCAGAGGACAGTGCTTCACTTCCTATATCATCCATTCTAAACAACCAGTGAACCACCTCAACCATGGTCACATTTGACCTTTTGACTACCTTTTGTACCGCAACCAATGACCCTAGTTGCGCATGGGCATGAAGATGGAAGTGTGCCCTGGTCTTATCACTATTGAACCTCCCTTCAGGGTGATCTTATCATCGAACTTCTCATTAACCAACAAATATAAGGTCACTGAAGCTAGGTAACACATTGAACATTTCCAAAATTCATCTTCCATATTCTCAAAGACTTCCTCAGACCAAGCTTCATCAAGTCGACGGACTAAACAATCCATCTATGAAAAGCATTTGAGCGCAGAGGAGGAAGAGAGAGAGAGAGAGAGAGAGAAGCCCTGCTGTGGCGGGGGATGTTTGGTGGCGTGGTGGTGGCTGTGGGCGGGTAGCGAAGTGGTCGTGGCGGTGGCGGTCGAATTGGTCGCCCGCAGTCTACCACAGCTTGCCACAGCTAAACGACAAGCAACAGTAAGAAAAGGACAAAGGAAAAAGCTGTGGCGGCCAATGTTAAGACAAGAAGCAAACACCTGCATGATTGCTGCGGCTGCCACAGATGTGGCGGGGCAAATTGTGGCGTAAACCAAACACGTAAGTATCCCCCGGTGTCGCACCAAGCGGGCTAGAATGCTAGGCGTGCATGTGAGTCAATGATGTGACAGGGGTGCCACATAACAGGTCAGTGCTGGCTGGGCTGCCGGCAGCTCACGACAGACAGCGTCACGTCATTCCGCCATGCGCCCATCTCAGCCGGCTGTAGGCTGGACCAAGGGTTCGCCACTACAGAGAACATCCATGGTTCTGGGCTGCCGGTCCCAATGCTCTGGGGATGCCCACGGCAGCGGCGAGTCGTACTGCTGCCGGCAATGATGGCTGCAGCCATGCGCCCATTTCAGCCGGCAGCACACCCAGGAGGCTGGACTTCAAAGGGTTTAACGCGAGCCAGCAGAACCCAGTCTGCATGTTTGTCTCAGACATCGGAGGATGGTACGCGGGTTGATTTATAATCAGTGGCGAACCATCTTCTTCAACATGTCGCCTGATCTGGGGATGCGATTCTTCATACCCGTAGAGGCATCTCCCCTTGTTCTACGGTGGGTGGTGAAGGAAGCTCTTGGTTCTAGGTATAAAATCAGTATCTGATGTTGAAACAAAAGTATTGATGCCAGAAAGCAACTCGGGGCAGGAGGCAGTGCCCGGGGACGTAGCCAAACGTCTTTGCAGGAGCCATCAAACTGCAGGCAAGAGTATGGAGGTTTTACATGTCACTGCCACCAAGGTTACAAGGGCAACGATTACATCGCCATAGATGAGTTCTTGGCTGCTTGTTCATTATGTTTTCCATGGAATCATTTGTTATTTTGCATTGCACGTAATTAATTAAGGAGAAGAGAGTTTGCCAAAGTTACAACCACACCACACACACAGATAACCGGTGATCCAGAGATTACCGATTTACACGGCCCGAGGGCAACGCGAGGTTGTGATTAATTTGCATGTTGTTATTAATTTGCATGTTGTTTACATACAGACATCGACGAGTGCAAAATCACCATGGTACGTACGCGATTCGTGCTTCGGCGACTGCAACAATTTGCCTGGAGATTACGAGTGTCAGTGCCCGCAAGGAACTCATGGCAACGCAACCGAGCGCGGCGGTTGCATCGCCAGGTCCCTCACAGGTTAGGTGACAGCCCAAAGATACGATTCTCATCATCACGTCTCGATTGTATACACTTTGAGATTGCTATATGCATGTATGTTTTCCGTAACTTGAAAAAAATAAATATATGTTTAAATTTTTCAGGTCTAATAATTGGTTTGTCAGTTGCTAGTGGCCCGATCTTTCTGCTCTTGGTTCTAGGTATAAAATCAGTACTCTGTAAGATTAAGCAGCACAGGAAAAAGATGTTGAAACAAAAGTATTTCAAGCAGAATCGTGGACAATTGTCGCAACAATTGGTGTCCCAAAACACAAATATCATAGAAAGGATGATCATACCTGTGGATGAGCTTGCAAAGGCAACAAACAATTTTGAAAGGGCTCGAGAGCTTGGCGGTGGAGGGCATGGTACGGTTTACAAAGGAATCTTATCAGACCTACATGTTGTGGCCATCAAGAAGTCCAAGATTACGATCCAAAAAGAAATAGATGAGTTTATAAATGAGGTTGCAATCCTCTCACAGATCAACCATAAGAATGTGGTCAAACTCTTTGGATGTTGCTTAGAGACTGAGGTGCCTTTGTTGGTCTATGAGTTTATTTCTAATGGAACCCTTTATCATCATCTCCATGCTGAAGGACCAAGATCGCTATCATGGAGCAATAGGTTGAGAATCACAACTGAGATAGCTACTTCTCTTGCCTATCTTCACTCATCGGTTTCAATCCCAATAATCCATAGAGACAACAAATCTAGTAACATACTTCTTGATGATACATTGACATCAAAGGTATCAGACTTTGGAGCTTCAAGGTACATTCCCGCAGACAAAACTGGTTTGACAACAACGATCCAGGGAACAACAGGATACTTGGATCCATGTACTTTTACACAGGTTGCCTCACTGAGGAAAGTGATGTCTATAGTTTTGGTGTGATTCTTGTTGATTTGCTCACTAGAAAAAACCATTTCCATATTTATCCTCCGAAGGTGATGGCCTTGTAGCTGATTTTGTCAATCTTCTTGCTGATGGAAACCTTCTCGAGATGATTGATCAACAAGTCTTAGAAGAGGGTGGCGAGGAAATCCAAGAAATTGCCGCACTTGCAGCATCCTGTATAAGCTTAAGAGGTGAGGAAGGCCAATGATGTGAAAAGTGGAACACATACTAGAGGGACTTTGGGGTACCAAGAAGTATAACAAAGATTATACATAGCATAGGAATGCGACAATCAAGTAGAAGATATGGTATAAGAAATTTTATGTCTGAGATACCCAATCTAGGTAGCACCACTCTTCCTTACAGTACTTCTTGTATTCCTCAACATCACTTAATGTTTCTTTAGGTTGAACCAACAGTACCCTTTCATAAGAAACAAGTCCATATATTTCCTCTGTTTTTTTACATGCGGCTTCTTTACTTTTATTCTGTCAATGAGACCATCATACAAATTGATCTTACATCCATAGAGTAGTATAGAGGATACACTTTGTACGTATCATGTAATGTGTTCACCCTTTTACCAAAAGAATCTTTTGCTCTGCTCTATACTACTTCTTAGTAACACAATTGATTCTATGCCTATACACTTGTTCTAATTCAGTTCTCATCTTTCATATCCACGCTCTTAGTATATGCACGTTGATTATCATAATAGTGATATATACACTCGTTTTAATTCAATTCTCATCTTTCATATCCACGGTCTTCGTATATGCACGTTGATTCAGACATAAAATATTTCACAACACTCGACTACAATGTTGTTAGCATAGACTTTAATGGCCATGGGACGCCATGTGCATTCGCGTTTTCACAATGCGGTATCATCAACATAATAATTCTGATTCAAACGAACTTAGTACATTGAATTACAAGCTTGAGTGTCCTAGCTTAATGAACAGATCGAGTTAATTTAGGCAGGTGTTCTAGTATTTTCTTAGATAGGAGTAGCACAGAGACATTCGGTTACCCATTGAATTCTGTCTCAACAATCAATAGAGCAGGTAGAACAGATCAATGTCTGTGTGATCTGATCCGATGCTTGGGTGAAATGATGCTTCATAACTTATATAACATTTCAAACAAAATTTAGCCCACATTTTTTTCACAATAATGTTCAAGGGGTCATCAAAGAGATCACATCTACTGTACGACTGGCATTTCCTAAGCTTGTCTTACTGTAACAAGCAAAAATGTGATTGTCCGTGGTCTTATCAATCTCTGTCTCCATGTGACATAAAGGTAAAAGATCATGTATTATGAAGTTCAAGGGTTATCTTGTGATGGCAGTGAGCTCTGAACATATTCAATTGCCTTCCGCTGCACAAGCTGAATTCTTTTCGTTGTCTTGACCCATTGACTTCTCGAAATTAAGGTACTTCTTGAACAAGAACTGTGACAGTGAAGCACACAACATTGCACACAAAGATCAAGTCCCAAAGAGCAAGTCACATCTTATTATAATATTTTACCAGAAAAACATAGAGAAGCACAAAACCATAGTGGAACAAATAACAATCAATCCAATATACTAATTCAAGCAATTATGTCAGTGTTACAATAGAACGAACAAAGACTGTAGATTTCATGACAGAAACACAACTAAGAAATAAGCAACAACCATTTTTAACCATTTTATGGTTCAGTTTTAGCAAAGAAATGTAACATAAAGCAAAATAGGTAATATTTCACTCATATGAAATCAAGTACACACAGGAAGTGAAAGCCAGTATGATGACAGGTTCACTGAGTCAAGTTTGTGCATGTATTTGTTATCACAGTACATAAGCCAACAAAGTACTCAAACATTTGAAAGGAGCCATACCTGCATCTTTTTTTTTGGAGGTAGGGTAAGACAAGTCACCCTCTCAAACAATGCCCGAATAACTTCTATGTCACCAAGGCGGATTTCCTACAAAAGATCAAATTATGTCAACAAACTTGCATGACCGGTAACAGATCTTTCGGAAAAAAAGGAATAAAAAGTAAAAATGCCATTTTGATGAATTTAATGCCCGTTACTTGGTCAAGATAAACATTCCAAAGGTCTGTTCTTTTTGGGTACTCCCGCAATATTAGTTCAAATCTGGACCTTCCCTCTTCAGGCGCCCCACATTTGAATTCTAGAATAGCTGTCTTCGAGAGGAACTTTATGTGCTTCCTATGTGGCAAACTTAGAAGTGCACGGTTTACAGTGGATATGATGTACTCAACATCCTTGCCTTGCCTGAGGGCAAACTGAATGCGGCATAACCATATCTGCAGTTACATTATACAAGTCACAGATAGGGTCTCCAGATACGAATAGGGCAAACTGAATGTGGCATAACTTTATGGTTTCAAGTCAGACAAAAAAAAAAAAAAAAAAAACTAACCTTGGAGAAAGTTTTGAACCTTTTGATCATTTTGTCTAGAAGTTGATCTGCAAGTTCATATTGTTCAGTCCTCTCATACAACCTAAGAAGAGCCAAGTGCAACTTTTTTGGGATCACAATATTGCAAGGCTCTTTGGAAAACCTTTTCACAGCATCCTGTGGTGTACACAATCAATGTCTCAGTATATCCAAGTACAGCACATCAACCCAAAATAGGCCATTATTGAGCTTTACCTCCCGTGGACTACCGTATTCATTTTCCATATTGAAATATGCTACCCAAACGTTAAGTTTCTCCTCTTCTTCTCTGGGGACTATTGTTTTCAAAGCCCTAAAAACATGAGAGACAGTTGTAAAAAGATGATGACAAGTGATGCATATAAAAATTTTAAATAAACTTGACAGAAAAAGGACAAACACATATCATCTGAATTGAATTTATATAAACAAAAGGTAATTTTTGAAAGAATGTTTCAGCAAGTAAATTCTACACATCCTTCGAAAATCAAACCAACACAAGACCAAATCAAATCTATCAACACTATTAAGATGATAGAAAGCAACTTCCTATCACCAAAGATCCTTTTTATATTAATTAAAAACAAATGTTTTGGGCCACAGACAGACCTCTCAGCTACTGCACGTGCTTTCTCAACATCTGCAAGATCTAACAAAGTGGCCATATATTTTATCCAGACAAAACTACTATTTGGGGAGCTCCTGACCAACTTCTCAAAATCATCTGGAGTTTGTGGTGCATCTCCCTGCAAAGCCCTTTCCTCCATAGCACAGATTTCCAGTTCCCTGTTGAAAACCATAGAAGGATATATGTAAAGTTTGATGCCTATGAAAACGAAATAATTAAGGTCACAGAGTAGAATCAAAGATCTGAATACCTTTGCTTTCTAGCTTCTTTCTTTAATTGTTTATCATTCTTTTTAGCATTTGATCCAGTTCCATTTGCAATTGCAAGACCCTTATTATTAGTATCCTCCTTGCGGTGCCCTTTGAACTGCTTCCGGTCGGGGCGCAGGTCGGTCTTGCCGCCGGCGGCCTTCCACTTCTTCCTGTCGCCGCGAGGGGGTGCCATAGCGGCGAGCACGGTAACCTCCTCGGTCGCTCTCCGCTGCGGCTATACGGTGACACGCCGTGGGCTGCCTGCTCGTCGTCCACGCCGCTCGCCGTCAGCAACTCAGAGCAGAGTCGCCGCCGTGTAGGTAATGAACGAGGCCACTGCCTCCGATGGTTGTTGGGCTGGGCTAGGGTTTTGAAAGCTGTGGGTTAGATGTTTAGGCCATTTGTTGCCTCTCGTAAGGCCAGCCCAAGTTGCGTTGGTCCGAACAGCCCAAGATTGTTGATTTGAGTTTAGTTTAGATGTTTTGTAGTAGAAAATAGACGCCAACTAATGTAATTCCAAAATACCTAGTAGGCTATCTTATGATGGGATTTTTTTTGTGAAATTTAGCTTTTTAAAAAAAAAAAAATTCAAATCCATCCCTGGTTTGAAAAAAAATTTGCACTGCATATCCCTTTTGGTCGTGCCAGCTCCGGTGGCACGATTTTTACACATGTCGCGCCACCGCATGTGGTGCGACCCGTGCATCCACGGTAGCAGGCTGGCGTTGACCGGTCTTTGGCGTGGCTGAGCATGGGGCCCGTCGCGTCGCGTCATTGCATGTGGTGGACGGACCGTGTAGTGCATGCCATGCTTATGTTTAGATCCATAGAATTTGGGAAAATATGTCACATCGGATATTATAACACTTTTTGTTTGTTTGTGGTAATTGTTGTCCTATTATAACCTAACTAGGCTCAAAAGATTCGCCTTTGTCGCGGTACATCAAAACTATGTAATTAGTTTTTTTTTATTTACCTACATTTAATGCTTAATGCATGAGATAAAAGATTTAATGTGATAGATAAATAGTAAATTTTGGAGAGAGAATTTTGGAATCTCCGTTCTTTGTAGCGCCGGTGCATGTGGTCCCTTTTTTTTAATATGATGGGTTTAGATCCATGGAATTTGAGAAAAAATATCACATCGGACACTAGCATTTTTTGTTTGTTTGTGGTAATTGTTGTCCTACCATAACCTAACTAGGCTCAAAAGATTTGTCTCGTCATGTACATCAAAACTATATAATTAGTTTTTTTATTTACCTGCATTTAGTGCTCCATGTATGAAATAAAAGATTTAATGTGATAGGTGAATAGTGAATTTTGGAGAGAGAATTTTGAAATCTCACAGGGCCTCACACGTAGCCTTTTTCCCTGCCACTCGCGAGCTTCGAGGCACGCTGCCGTGAGGGCTATTGTTTTTTCCTCACACGTAGCGTTTTCCCCTACCACGCTGCCGTGTTTAGATTCCAAAATTCTATCTCCAAAATTCACTATTTACCTATCACATTAAATCTTTTATCTCATGCATGGAGCACTAAATGTAGGTAAATAAAAAACTAATTATATAGTTTTGATGTACACGACGAGACTAATCTTTTGAGCCTAGTTAGGTTATGATAGGACAACAATTACCACAAAAAAAAAAAAACAAAAAGTGTTTTAGTATCCGATGTGACATTTTTTCCCAAATTCTATGGATCTAAACATAAGCACGGCATGCACTCACGCCACATGCAGTGGTGCGACATGTGTAAAAATCGCGCATCTTTTTTAAGGTAGGGTAAGACAAGTCACCCTCTCAAACAATGCTCGAATAACTTCTATGTCACCAAGGCTGCACTATGGTTTGCCTGCCCGCCGGAGCTAGGGGAGAAGCGGGCGTGCGCCTCAATGGCCGCCATCGGAGCAAGGTGAGAGGAGGGGTCGAACAAGTAACAATTAATCAATACAATGCTAATTTAAGAAATCATGTCAGTGTTACAGTAGAGGAACAAATATGGTAGCATTCATGACTAAAACACAACTAAAAAAATAAGCCAACACCCATTTTAAGGTTGAGTTTTAGCAATGAAATGTAACATAAAACAGTATAATGATAGGTTCACTAAGTGAAATTCATGCATGTATTTGTTATCACACTACATAAGAGCATCTAAGTGTTGCATATGGGTTTGGCATTTGCATTTTTTGCCAAAAGTCTAGAAAACAATGCTCCAAAGTTTTGTAAATCCCTTTTGCATTTTAGTGAGTTTGGCAAAATCAGGTCCTCCTTTGGCATTTTTGCCAAACTTGGGAGCTTTTGGCATTTCTTTGCGTGAGTCACTTGCATGCCCGACGCATGGCGACTTGAACCAACAACCGCTCCCTCCCCCGGCCCCACTTTTCCCATATGCCAAACCAAAAATAGCAACTGTTGGAGGAGGTCTTTTTTTGGCTTGGCAGAGTTGGCAAACAAGTCAAATGCCAAATCAAAAATACCAAAACTGTTGGAGATGCTCTAAGCTAGCAAAATACTCAACATTTTGAAAGGAAGCCATACCTGCATTTTTTTTTTTGGAGGTAGGGTAAGACAAGTCACCCTCTCAAACAATGCTCGAATAACTTCTATGTCACCAAGGCTCCACTATGGTCTGCCTGCCCACCGGAGCTAGGGGAGAAGAGGGGGCACGCCTTAATGGCTGCCATCGGAGCATGGTGAGAGGAGGGGCGAACAAGTAACAATTATTCAATACAATGCTAATTCAAGCAATCATGTCAGTGTTACCATAGAGGAACAAATATGGTAGCTTTGATGACTAAAACACAACTACAAAAATAATCCAACAACCATTTTAAGGTTGAGTTTTAGCAATGAAATGTAACATTTTGCAGGGGCGGGGTGGGGCAAAGGTTAAGCAGATCATTTTGGGGAGGGGCAGGTTTCAGGAGGGTTTGCCCCCAGTGTCAGGCGGACTAGTAGGCTATCTCATGATGCTACCTGCCTAGAAATCCCCTTCAAGGTCTTAGGGCATGTTTGGTTGCAACCCTAGAGATGCCTTGCTCGGAAAAATTCAGCACCCACAAGTTATCTGTTATTGCAGTCCATTTTGCGTGCCCAGGCATGGGCATGCAACAACACTAGATTAATTGTGTGGATGAAGCCCAATTGCCAGTTGCCAGAAAAGCATCTAGATGCATTAATTATGTACAAAACCTCTCCAGGCAAGTTGTTGTGATCGTCGGGCCATTGATTTTCCATGCCTGGACCTTGATGTATATGGACCACATGTGATTGGAACCCTAGATGACTTGTCACGGAAGGTGTTGCCTTAAAATCTAAAAAAAAAAAATGTCTGGCTAGACAAGTTAGACTGTCTCCAATGGCCGAGAGGCAGACACAAGACTCCTCAGATGTTTTGGCTAGCCCACACTAAAAGACTACGCGACCCAAAACTGCTCATTTCCAACAGGTGAGTCCTCGGTAAATCTCTCCCGGCCCGTCGCCTCCAGCTCCGGCGATGTGGGTGCGGCTCGCCGTCGTTGTATCCAGCATCTCCGGTGACGAGGTGGAAGAAGTCGGGTACACCGCGCCGCTCCCCACCGCGGACCCGGCTCGCCCCAATGGTCACGCCTCGTAGTGGACACGCCTATTGCTCCATGCCATGGGCTCGTCGAGCCGAGCCGGCCGCGGTTTTGCCTAGCCACCGCGACGCCAGGGATTCGCGTCATTGGAGAGAGCGACGTTGTTTTGTGCGTTGCGGATTGCCTGGTAACACTGTCAATCGACCCATTTTTACGTTTGCCTTGCATTCATGCCGAAAAGTTATAAAGCACATTTACATAAGGGTGTGTTTAGATACACGAAAATGGCAATGTAGCGAACCGAAAAGCATTGTAGCACTTTTCGTTTGTTTGTGATAAATATTATCCAGTTACTGAATTAACAGGACGTGCCCTAGGGTTGCTTCCTCTGCAAGCAAACTTTCCTACCCCAAGAAAGAGTAGGGACCAAGGTGTGGTGAAAGACCAGTCTTCGGTGAAGATCACGATGAGGAGGATCCACCCGCCCCGTCAACAGCACCCCTTGGGTATATATGGCTAACCTTCTTTTGCTTTTCGTTTGACTTTTTTGGTACATGATATAATAATATGTCTAGATACAAAACATAGTCGATACACCAAAAAGTCAAAGTGACACTCATAATCTAGAGCTCCACATGTTATTGGATGTATGATTTGTTGCAGACAATTTGTTGAGTTATGTGTTGGTTGATGTCTTCGCTTTTCTTGGAAAACATTAGAGGCTAGAATTAAGTTGTCAAAAAAAATAGATATCGCCGCAGGCTAAGCTGTTCTATTGCAGATAATTGGATATGTATTGGTTGATAGCAAGTGTTTTTAGTTTAAACTTTATGTCTATGTGACCATGAAGACATGATAAATTGATAATGTGAGCTTTAGTTTGAAAGTTGAATAAAACTCAGTTGACTCTAAGTCCAAAATGTATAATTAAATATTGTTATGTGGATTATGTAGTGCCACAATTCTTTAACATGTTGGTTTTATTTATGGGGAACTAATGTTCTATGTCTTAAAAATATGTTGCTTTTTTATTAGGCATGCAATGGAGAACTTTTTCTAAAATATTAAATTAAATGCTTAAAATACTATCTCTCGCTCATGATTTCTAGTGTGGCGACCAATCAAGTATGTGACTAAGGGAGGGAAGGCTTTCGGCCATGGCAAGGCTCAAAGGTTCATCAGGCTTCAAAAGGAGGCAGAGAGGGCAATGCTAAATGGTATGTAACTCGAGGAGGGCAATGTTAAATGGTATGTAACTCGATCTCCTTCCTCTCTCTTTTTTGAAGGTAGGTTGTTGAGGTAGTTTGTTGCGGTTTTACAATCTATTTTTTGTTGATGAGGTATGAATCTACTCTTGCGACGAAGCCAACGATACTAAGTCAACATGAAAATCCAAAATAGAAAGACTGATTTAAGCAGACTTTGTGGCTTCCATATATCTAAAATTATTTTTTTAGATTGTTGAAGACCTCTAGATAATTTTTTTCAATTGAACTCTTAATTAATCTAGCTTCGCTCTCTCTCGAACTCTAAAAATCCTAATCTCTAATATACTAGATTGTAGATTGTTGAATACCTCTAGATAAAAGTTTTTGATTGAGCTCTTAACCAATCTAACTTCGCTCTCTCTAACTCTAAACATTCTAATCTCTAATCTACTAGATTGGAGTCCTCCTAGTGTCTAAAGATCCTAATCTACTAGATTGGATAGTCTAGCCCTAATCCTCCTAGTGTTGATCTATCTAGATATAAGACCGCATCATAATTCAAGCCCTGACTCTTGGGGGTGCAGGGGTTTCTTATATAGGGGGCACTTGGCTCTCCCCACCATTAGCAAGTAACGTGGTACTAAACTTTCCACATATCTCATTAAAATGCACATAGGTCTTTTCTTGACCAAATTCTAATTTAGGCCCAATTAATCCCACAACTCATGTTTCGGAGTCTTGCTTTATTTGTGAAATTTGTATCTTATTATTCTAAGCTCTATCAATTGAGATATTTTTATGTGGTGAAAATTGTATATCATGTAAAACAAGTGAGAGCACCAAAACTCATTGAAATTGCTAGAATCAAACCCTATTACTGTAGTTTGTGATTCATTTTGTTCATTTATACAAGTTCACTAACGTTTTATAATGACCGTTAACTACCGTCAACAATCATAGTTCAGAGCAACCTAGGTATTGTTATCTTTAATTGAATAAGGTTAGAGGGAGTGGACTACAATGGACTCAACAGAAGTATCACATCCGCTATGTACCACATCACCTAGAATGTAAGATGCATCCGCAAGCAAACAATATATAAGCACCACACTTACATAACATCTACCACCAAACACACTCAAGTATTGAGCTAAGCTTTTTGCAAATATATGCATAAACTCATGATCAATCTTGACAATATCAAACATACTAATAGAGAAAACTAGGAACATAATAAACAAAACACATTATTGAAATAGAGAAAAGTCACAAACATAGAAGGATCCAAGATTATATTAGCCTCCGGATGACTAAAGATATAGAATCATAAGTGGCGACACCCAAACTCTCTTTGCACGACCTGTAATGAGCAAAATGTGATTGTTCGTGGTCCTATCAATCTTTTTTCTCCATGTGCCACGAAGGTAAAAGTTCAAGGGTTGTCTTGTGACGACGGGGAACTTTGAACATATTCAATTGCCTTCTGGCCGCACAAGCTGAATTCTTTCATTATCTTAATCCGGTGACTTCTCAAAATTAAGGTGCTTCTTGAACAAGAACAGAGATAGTGAATTAGCATACAACATTGAGCATAATGATCAAGTACATAGAGCAAGTCACGTCTTATTATAATTTTTACCAAAAAATAGGGAAGCACAAGACCATAGTGGAACAAGTAACAATTAATCAATACAATGCTAATTCAAGCAATCATGTGTCATACCCCAAAATTTCCTATTTTGGGATATGATTTCCAAAACACTGAATAACAACAAATGATTTTATTATTTTGTAAAATTTATCCACTTACTTAAGTTGTTAACATTCTAGATAGTGAAAATGTGTGTTTCTAAAACTTTTATAATTAACTAAGTTGTTTTGCATAGTGCTTTTGTATGAAAAATGAGTTTAAATGTTTTCAAATGCGTATAGGGTTTAATCCAAATCCAATATCTCAAGATCCTTGATCAAGCTTCCATATATTCAAAATCATATGATAAAAATCCTTGAAAACCATACTCCTTGATCCGTGTTCCAAAAACTTTGATGGGTTGTCAATCTTTAATCTTCGCACAAACCCTAACTTTGTTCCTTCTTTCTAATAGGATTATTCTTTTCTATCCTTTCCTCACCTTGGGCAACATTTCAATCCTCTCTACCTCTTCTCCACTCAAGCAAATCCCACAACCCAAAAATATTACAAGCAACCCGCCTTAGAACTCTATATTTGCTTCGGGCTAAATCGGGTCCAAATCGTGTCTTACCTCTCACCATTGGTCAAAGCCCAACCACCCTTATCTCCTTTGTGGTCCAACATCAAGCCCAACCAGCCCTTTATATCTTCCTCTCCCCTCTCCCACGTCACCCCTAGCAGGCTTCTCCATCTTGCACAAAAAATATCAAGCAAGACAAGAAATATCAAGTTGTGACCCCTTTGCCTTCCTACCCGGCCCTTCACCTCACATCCTCACCCCTCATATATACCTCCACCAGCCCCCACACGCCTTCCTCTTCATTTCCCACGCCAGGAAAAGAGGAGGGATGCCCCTGCACCTCCTCCCCCTCCCACATGGCTGCCCCGATCAACCGCTACGCAAAGAAGGATTCCCCGTCGCGCCACAACGTCATCGCCGGTCGTCGTCTATGTGTCTCCTTCCTTCACCACACCACCCCCCTAGGTGAGAAAACCCCATAATCCTCCCCATATTGTTTACCTATTGCTTTCTGCATATCATGATCCATGGATGCGGTATGGTTGATCCCCGGTGAACCTTGGCCGAGAAACGTGTTGCCGTCCCTACAGCCAGCCTTGATGTTGCTGATAGAATCGGC
This sequence comes from Hyparrhenia diplandra, assembly GCA_015847255.1. Taxonomy (NCBI): domain Eukaryota; kingdom Viridiplantae; phylum Streptophyta; class Magnoliopsida; order Poales; family Poaceae; genus Hyparrhenia; species Hyparrhenia diplandra. The sequence continues at coordinate 23,388 of JADLZK010007847.1, forward strand.
GTTCCCCGCTGTTTTGTGGAGTCAATCATCAATCCCTTTGGTGGAGTTGTAGATAACATCCTTGAACACGCCTCTGTAAAAGGGTTTCTCCATAGATGTTGTGAAATCAGAGATATGGTCATCACCGTGCCCGCTGTTCCTGCTGTCTAGACAGATTTCAGCTCTGTGTGCTTTTGGCGTTCCCCGCTAATCCACTGACCAAATCATCAAGCCCTTGAACATACATGTACATAAAATCCTTGAACGTGATCCTGCTAGTTGGTTTGGCTACCTAATTCCCTATGGCCGAGATATCAAAGCCGAAGTGTCTGCTACCGCTCCTGTCCAAACAGCAATCACCCTGTTTTTGTCAACAACGTTCCCGTTGATCCATTGAAACCCTTGATGCATCCTTTGGTAGAAATATCCTTTATATAGTTGCACATGCCTCTGAAAGAATTCATGTTCATAGAGTTAAGTATGAAAGAGATATTAACCTTTTGTTGTTGGATGTCCTTGCTATCCCTGCTGCCCGCAGCCATGCTGATGCCGGTTGGCATGCACGTTCCCGATGATTTGCCACTCCGGTAGTCAAGCCCTTCAACCACAATATGTATAGTATACTTATAAACACCTCTCTACAAGTTTTATTGGCCATATGTAGTTCAACACTAGAGTTATAAGCATCACCGTGCTTCTGCTCCTACCATGCCAACATCTATGCAATGCCTTTTTGCCATCTTGTTCCTTGGCTATCCGGTGATCCAAACATCATGTCCTTTTTGTCACAATATGTTTATTTTAGTGAACCTCTACCTTGTTCACATGAATCCAACCATTACATATATACCTTTCAAGTCTCACATCTTTTAATTGTGCCTCCTGTTTTGGTTATTTTATGTGCTCACGATCTTAGAACAAGTCGTATGCTTTCAAAACCTTTATAGCTTATTTTTGTAATGTTTGGTGTATTGTTTCTAGGGTTTGTTTGGGTTCTTATCATGGTTGTTGCTATCTTTAGAAGAAGATGAACAAGAATGATCCAGAAGGAAAGTTGGACAAGCTTGAGCACTGTTTGAGGCAAGTGTAGCATGAGTTTCCTTGTTACCTAATAACATATAATCACTTTCATATGCATGTGTCTAATATGATGCTAAGGACTTTACCTAGTACTTTTGATATCCTGTATTCCTTGTTTTACCTTGGGTTCTTGCATATGGATAGCTTTGCTTAGCTCGCAATAATCGAACAATATAATGTTAACTTTGATTAAAGCCATATGGATCAATGATCAAGATGATGATGTTGAGTGACATGGACATAAGGTGCTTTTGAGCAACATGGATAGAAGGGGGCTAGAGCATTGGGCCTCTTTGGGTGCTCTAGTCTGCCCTCCGTAAAGATTCAATCTTAAAGCGGCAACCTAGGAAGACAATACAACCTTGAGTGTCAAAGTGGGCACGACCTTAGTCATATAACTAGTTTTCTCTATCTTGATGGTGGCTTACCGAAAGGGCAAGAGGGGGTAACCACGATGGGTATGGTCCTTGTTCTGTCGAAGTGTGTGCTGGGCTGCGTGTTAATAGTGTGCCACTTCGGAGGAGAGTCTTCCATAAACACGGGGTCGAAACCTTAGCGGCTACCATCTTGCTAGGGGGATTAGTGAAAGGCTTCATAGTGATCCCTACCAACGTACCTTGGAAGTGAGTCAAGAGGCCGGCCACCTCGGGCAATGGGCAATCACAACTCAAGGTGAAAGTGTACACCTCTACGCATAGTTTGATTAAACTAATATATCAGTCGTGCTCACGGTCACGAGCGGCCTGGATCCTTTTCGAGATAGTTGGACTGATGGATGGTTTGGATGCTAATTAATCCTGATGATGATAATTAGTTATATTCACATGGGAGATCTAAGCATAACCTAGTGATATAGGTTCAATAAATAAAATATGACCAACTAAAAATGCGTCTTTAGTAGCGGTTAAAGGTGTCTAGCCTTTTGAGCCTTGCATCCCCTCATGCTATACTTGCTGAGCATGGTGAGTTGACGCTTGTTGTATAACCAATGAAAATCCCGGATGGGTACCAGATGGCGGATCAAATGAAAAGTTTTCTATGTAGTTCCATGAGTACTAGGCGAGTGCTCCCATAGTCAACCGTCCCTGTGGAGCATGGAGGCCCGAAGACAGAAGATTAAAATAGTTTTCGTTGTACTCGATATATATGTAAGTTGATGTAAATATGTTCCGCTATGTAATAAAGCATTGCTTCTGATATTTACTATTTTTGTTACTATATGTGTCGTGTGGACATCCTGGGGACACATATAGTTAACGCTTGGTATTCTTCGGAAAACTAGGTGCTACATCATGTCAGTGTTACAGTAGAGGAACAAATATGGTACCTTTCATGACTAAACCACAACTAAAAATTAAGCCAACACCCATTTTAAGGTTGAGTTTTATCAAGTAACATAAAGCTAGCAAAATACTCAAACATTTTGAAAGGAAGCCATACCTGCATCTTTTTTGGAGGTAGGGTAAGACAAAGTCACCCTCTCAAACAATGCCCGAATAACTTCTATGTCACCAAGGCTCCACTATGGTCTGCCTGCCTGCCGGAGCTAGGGGAGAAGAGGGGGCGCACCTCAATGTCCGCCATCGGAGCAAGGTGAGAGGAGGGGTCTCGCGCACTCGCCTCCATGGCCTCCAGTCCACTAGAGCCAGGGAAGAGGAGGGGGCTCGCTAGCCATCCTGCGCTAGAACCAGTAGTTAGGGCTCACCGAAGATTTGGAGGACCCTGATGGTGGGTGTCGGCGAATGCGATGGGGAAGGGGCGACGGAGTGAGCGGGATGTGGAATAGAACAAATCGAAACGATATTTTCTCCACATAACTAGTCGCATGTGGGTAATTTTTACCCCGAGTTTTTTTCTCCACATAACTAGTCGCATGTGGGTAATTTACCCCCCGCAGGCTGGTGAAAGTAGGGTGCAGGATGCTTTTCAATTTGTATTAGAGCAAAAAGCAGCTTTTGGGCAAAAGCAGCCGTGGCTTTTGGGCCCTTTGGTTGACTTTTGCTTTTTTGAAAAAAGCAAAAACAGGTAAAAGCCCAACCAAAGAGACGTAGCTCCAACATGTTGGGATGTTTGAGTTATCTATAAAAGCTTTTAATTCTGGTGAGTCAACATCCCTGTACATCAACAGTGCCTCACTCTCACATAAGCACTGTACATTAACAGTGCCGGTCAACACTCAGTCTGTGGCCCCGCATCGCACCAACTGATTCCAGAACCAGCCTCGCACCATCCCTGCGCCGCCCCCTCCACTCCCGGCTGGGCCCTGCGCTGGCCGTCCTCCGACACGGCTCACCAGCACGACGGAGTCGCGGCCGTGGTCGCCGCGGTCCCGGCGTGTGCACGCGACTGTAGCACAACCAAGCATCGCCGCCGTGTCGGAGGCACCTCACGCCGCCTCGCCTCGCCCCGCCACCGCTCCGGCACCGCCAGCGGACACCGCCATGCCGCTCCACACTCTCCAGGCCCTGCCGGAGCCCAAGGAGCCGCTATCGCCGCCCACGGCAGCACCCCAAACGCTCCCCAGATTGGCGTTGCTTTTTTTCCCCTCCGCTTCGCTCTCCCTCTTTTCTTAATTTCTCTCCGGCCGCACGACAGAATGAGGAATGGAAACGACGCGTAAAGGCATCCAAGACCCAACAACACGTCACGTGAGCCATTACGGGCGGGCCACGCAAGGCCATGGGACACAGCTGTCATCCTCCTAATTTTTGTGCACATGGTTCACAAAGACCGTACACAGGAGACCGATGGATCTACATATCGGTGCATGTGGACACAAAGACCAGTCAGCTGTGTCAGCTGAACAGCTCACTGAACCCCGCGCATCAGCCATACACTAATCTATAAGTGCACCCCAAAATGTACATATATTAGCTTAAAAGAGGCATGTCAATAATACCATTAAAATTTCTAGAAAAAAAATCTAAATAAACTAGACTAAACCTAGATCATATTTACGTAGTTTCTCACCCACGTTAATTAGATAAAAAAATAGTTTAAAAACACTTCATTCTTTCCGATGAAAAGATGTAGTGCAAATTTAAATGGTTAATAGTAAGCATCAGATCATGAAATGATAATTTTGTTTATTATTCTTTCTCATACAGTTTTTCTGTTGCCAAGTTTATAGCACTGGAAACTTCATATGCTCACTGCTTTTCAATTGCTTTAACATGAACTGGTGTCATTATCTTTTTCATTCTTCTAAATTACTAACCTCCATGGACATTGCTTTCCATGTTAATTACATATCCCCAATACCAATATAATTGTATTTTACACTACTATTTTACGTACAGCTATATGCTTACTGCAGCTTCATATGTTCACACATTCTGTAAAATCTCATCTCAGTAAAGTGTAATACATGTATAAACCACAGATGTAATGCCTTATTATTTTCCATTAACGACTACATCTACCAGCGCGGCTTTGGGGCTCGCTAGTTATGCTATAAGCATGTAAACTGTCCACTGTGGGCCTTATCATTTCCAATAGTTTAAAAAGAATTGATAAACTAATGAGTTTCTCAAGTGTCTAAAAAAAGTTAGGACCAAATTTGTTGGGTGAAGATCTCTAGATTGGTTTTGGCTAATTGATGACATCCTTAAGACTAATCTCTCTATGCTAAGCATTTTGATTTAGTTGGAGATTGGTCAAGCCAAGTGTGATGCATGGTGGTCATGTTGGATGGATCGAGATGGTTCAATTGATGATCAAGTGCATGACTTGGAGTGGATCGTGGATCAAAAATGGGCTCAAGGCAAAAGGTATATCATAGGGCCATTTTGATTTTACACTCAAGACACCATAGAGGGGTGTGAGTGATTATAGGATCGATAAGCCGTACTATAAAGAGGGAAAACTATCGTACATATCGATCCTCATGTGCCTCTAGGTTCAAAATCATTTGCATGCATTCTAACCTAGAGAGCTAACCTAACCTTCAAAATTGATTGTGAAAATGCTAACACACGAGCACATGGTGATGTACACGTGGTGGTGTTGGCACATTTACTATAGGCGGTGATGGTTGTAGGGTTGAGTTGGGTTTGGGAACCGCTCACCCTCCCGCCGAGCTTGCGAGGAATTTGAAAATGAGATGCATATTTTCTATTGCGGATGCAAGTTGGTGGTGAAAAACATGCTAGTCCTCGTGCACAAATTGGTATATTTGTTGGATAGCATGTCGGAGAAAAAGACGGCGAAGGAACGGCGGCGAAACGATGACTTTTTATTTGCTCAGGCGTGGCCGGGCGCACCGACCGGAAGCCTGGTCAAATGTGACCGGCGCTCCGGTAGGCAGAGCCCCTGCAGCCGGATTTCACGGGGACGCAGGGACCGGACGCTGGACCGGGACGCTTCCGTGCTCGACGGGAAGCGGCGACGGACGCTCGAAGTAGCCGTTGGTGTGGGCCAGTTCCTTGTCGGTTGTGACGGACTTGTGGCCGGACTCGCGACCGGAGAGGCTGGTGAGTCCGGTCGGGCGTCGATCCAATGTTTTTTGTGCGGTTGCACCCCAACGGTTGGATTTCGTGGTGGGGGGTATTTATACCCCCCTTGGCCGGTTCTAGGAGGTCTCTTGGTCATTTTTGAATCAATCCTAACACCTCTAGAGCTGAGCACTCATCCTCCTCCTCACTCCTTTGCTTGAGAGCAACCATTCTAGTGAGTTGAGGTGATTCAAGTGCATTTGCTTTGATCATTGCATCTAGTGGCGCTTTGAGGATCGTTGTGAGCCGGTGGATTTCTTGTTGCTCTTGGGGAGCACCACCCTAGCCCGGCTTGGTGATTGGTGGAGGCGTTGGCAAGAGTTGGTGATTGTTCTTGGCCACCTCCGGTGATTTGTGAGAGGACCGTGCATCCTCGTCGGGACGACAATTGCAAGATAATACATTGTTCGTGTCGGTGAGTACCTCTCATTTGCTTTGGGTGCGGTAAGCCTAAAGGCATTTGGCTTGGAGTGAGCTCCACACCGACCCCCGCGTGAGAAGGTCGACACAACGGAGACGTAGCTTGAGTGGTGCTCAAGTGAACTTCGGGATAAATCTTTGAGTCTCTACTTGTCTCTTGGTGTCTCTTGGTGATTGGCTTCATTGGCTATATTGTTATTCTTCTCCCGGTGATTGGATTGACTAGCCTCTACATTGTGGTACATCACTATCACTCTCTTGCATTACTTTGATATAAACCTTGTGGTAGAGTAGATAGAGTAAACTTGCTAGTTGCTTAGCCTTGTTTAGAGTAATCTAGCTTGTTCACCTAGTTGGTAAAGTAGCGACTTAGCCTTTTGTGTGTGAACTAGTGATCATAGCAACTAGAATTGTCAATAGGAGGCTTGCCGACAAGTAGAGCTAGAGCAAACGCGTTTATCGCCTTTTGTTATTCTAACAAGGTTGTCCAGTGTTTTGTAGAAAATTTTATTAGGCTATTCACCCCCCCTCTAGCCATTTAGGACCTTTCATTGGGTCCTCCAAGCACTTCAAAATCTCACTTCTAAAAAGATATGTTATGATTTTGCTTGGAAATTCAAACTATTTCCAAATCATTCTAACCATTTTTATACTTTCTTTCTCTAATATATATTTGCATTGGGAACTCTATTCGTGCTCTTATATGGATAACTCCACTGATATAGGTGCGTTTATATTTTCACATCATTCCATGGATTTTACCAACAGCAAAATGGTTAGATTTGAGATAAGAGGTCGTTGGAGCGGTTTTTTTTTTTCAATGTTGCAAACAAAAATATCATAGAGTAGATTTTGAAACCCCTTGGGGATGAGTGTGACAGGCATTCCAAAACGGAATGCCAAATTCCATGGTCTGTGAATACAAAATATATGAAAACCAATGGTGACTTCAAGAATCTCTAGATCAGGTGCTTATAGGGGTAGGGTTTGCGTACGTGTATTCATAGGGATGAGTGTGCATGCGTGTTGTGAGTGTCTGCGTTGTATTATGTAATTGTCAAAAAAAGAAAATGCCGAAGCATGAAAAGATACCTGTATCAAATATGCATGCTTAAAAATGGATCTGAACGACAAAGTGTGTAATTAGTTAGTAAACCTCTATATTATGTTCAAAAATACAAATAACATTAAGAAAAACAACATTTATTATTAGGACTATGCTTTAACATCAAAATAGAGATACAAGGGTAAATAATGGTGGATCAGTCAAATGGAGATGAGATTACTCAAAAAAAAATCAAATGGAGATGAGTACTCAATGGGATCAATCAAATGGAGAAGAGTATTAGATTGACCAAACTGGTATATATACGGTACCAATGGGATCACCGAATGACCTGTGGATGGATGCACTATTCATTTAGATACGGAGTCGGACTCGACCTGGAACTGGATGCACCGACGTGACCTCCGCCCGCCGTCCAGTAGAAAGCCACCGCCTCGCGATCGATCCGAGTCGCGGCCGCACGCGCCACCCATCTCATCATCCAAGTCCAACCAAGGCGCGCCGCCGAGGAATCCGTCCCCCTTGTCCGCGGCGCATGGAGCCTGCTGTCCCATCACCGGCCGCGCCGCCGCTCCCCTGTGGCGTGGCTCCAAGGCGACGTTCTCGCCGAGTACCTTCGGTTCCTGGAGCTGACGGAAGAGGGAGCCGCACCTGTGCCAGCGCCACGCGTTTCGGTGGCGCGGCTGCAGGGGAAGTTCGTGACGAGTTCCTGCGGTTCCTCGAGGAGTCATCGGCCGGCGGCGCGGCGACCGTCACGTGCCCCGAGCGGCAGGAGGAGGAGGAGCACGCGAGCGCGCCACACGGCAGCGGCGACGACGGCTACGAGAGTTTAGTGGAAGACGATTACGGGGAGGAGGACGAGGGCGGCTTCGGCTTCGTGGCCGCCGCCGACGACGACGACTCTGGGGATGGGGATGCCTGCGTGATGGAGTACCGGAGCGAGGACGGAGGCGTCGTCTTCACCATGGACACGGACGAAGGCGACGACCCGGTGCTCGACCTGCTGCTGCCTCACATCCTGAACCTCCCGGCATTCAGGGCGCGCGCGGCGGGGGCGGCGGTGGTGCAGCAACGGCAACAACAACCCCCACTAGTGTTCCCACGTCAAGACGGCGGGTGGATGAGCTCTGACGACGATGAGATTGCTGATGAGTTCCCACGTCAAGACGACGGGTGGAAGAGCCCTGATCCTGACGAAGAAGAGATGACTGATGAGTTCACGGGGAACAGAAATGGACTCCACCTTCGGCACACCTGTTGATTCTTATGCGCGCTAATCATTGATCATCTGAAAACAGAATACTGATTGATCATCTGAAAACAGGATACTACTGTGTCTCTGTTCCGTCAATGCGTTCATTTGTCATGTACTACACTACTAACACTGCACTTGCACAAGTGATATATAGAAAGGATTGATTGATATACTAATTGACATTGTACTTGCGTCGGCCTGGATAAAGAATATGGAGGACTTGGACCTGGCTAAACTTTTCTGCCTTGGCATACAGTATTCATTTCATAATATCATGTGAAAGTATTCTTGAGCTTTTCTTTCCAGGATTTGATTCTTTACTTATTTAGTACTAGTGCAATCTAAGAAGGTCATGCTGCGTGCTTGGATGGAGTGATTTGGCATACGGATCAAGGAGGGTAAGATCCCAATCTCCGGTTCTGGAGAGAGGATAATCTCAACTTAGGATGATGTGGAGTTCATTCCAAGTGCGGCTCAGAGGCAACAAGCTAGATCGATTTGGGGTGGAGTTCAAGATGATATGGGTATGGCCAATCAAACGCTTATGTTGTGCAAATATTTCTTTCCCCTGGTACCGGCGGTCCGGGCAAACTTGTATTTTGCAAAAGTTACCCTCATTTCTTTTTGTTACTTAATACCATTTTGTGATACGAATCATTGTATGTGATTCGTCAACCCCTCGGTGCTATCATAGAACAGCCATAAAGCACATATATGTACTACTATATCTTCAAAAAAATTGGGATGATTCACATCTATAAACGTTGCTAGGAAAATTCAGATGCAAGCTCAATCTTGAAAAAGGTATATGAAAAGAACAAAATTGAGTCACATGTGCACTAGAAGACTTATCACACATGCACTTGATCTTTATCATTTTTATATGAATTTTTAGAAAATGGATTTTTGCATCTCAATATGTACATCAATGTACATTCCTCGATGCACTATGTATGTATGCCATTCTAAAATTTTTAAAAGTCTCTAAGAGCAACTACAAGAAAGATGCTATTTTGATTGAGTCTAGTTTAGATATTTTGTAGTATAAGATAGACTCAAACTAATATACTATCTGAGTTTCCAAAATGGAAACTATAGGGGACGGCTTTCGGACGGGGAGTGGACCTACCCGGCGCCGCATGACTCGACATACCGCACCTCATCTTATCCGGTGATGCAGCTTGACTTCCTCCCATCTCGTCAAGTTATTGCGCACCTAGTTCTCTTGCTCTGCTCACCCGCTCCTCCCCTCCTCCTCCACTCTCTTGCTCTTAGCACTCAGGACTCGCGCGCCTCTACCCCTTCCTTCCTCCACGACCTCCATGCCACCGAAGAGGAGGGCGACAATGATGGCTTCTGGCTAGGCGCTGCTCCCTCCCTTCGCGACCTCCATGCCACCAGAGAGAAGGACGACGGTGCCGCCTTCTAGAGAATCACACCTCCATGCCTCCCTCCCTCGCTCCTGCAACCTCCATGCCATCGGAGAGGAGGGAGACGGTGACATCTTCTAGCGAGGTAGGTCAGTCCTTCTTTGGATATGAGCCCCCTCCTCCTCCTCCTCCTCCTCTGGATATGAGCTCTCCTCCTCATCCTCCGGAATTGTTTGATGCATTATTAGTTGTAGATATAAGGAAGACCATAACCAGTAGTACCGTCTTTTGTTCTAAGTGCATCTTCATCTTGTCTAATGAATCAAACTTGTCAGTGGAGACTATGAGGGAACTCCATGTTCCCCTTCCTAATGGCTCAAATGGTTAGAACTAAGTGTGTGATAACGTGTTACCAGGGAAAGTGAAAGAATGAATCAATAGACCTTCTGTTGGTCAGTGTTTATACAATATATACAAGTTCAAGGGGCGTCTGTTGGTGAAGATGTGTCGCTACGGAAAACTATGGGGTTGCTAATCTTGGTCTTATCTAATTGATCACATAATCTAATAAATCCTAATAGTATTCCACTACATTAGGGTTAGTGTTTGTAGGACTATAGTCGGAGCTTCCTAGCCCCTTTCCCACCCCTTTCTATGGCTAGTTTTCTGATTCCCAAAGTGCTATTGTGTGATCACTATACCCATTCTTCAGTTATCATAGAACCAAAGTAATAGAGAAGTATTCAGAAACCTAGAACTCTCCCGTTGTATGTGTCATTATTCATAATTTCTATCATTCACCACTTACGCCCACTTTAGTCTAGTTGGCAGGTGTATTGAGTTAGTAGATACATGATGGTGAATTATCAGATCTTTTAACCATAGCTTTCCCGTGGATAAATATAATACTCTGGAATACTCCCAGGTAAAAAGTACAATTGTATTCGCTGCGAGAATCCATCTTATTCTAATTGCACTTAATAAATACCAATAGTATAATTATTTGGTCACCCAAAAGAAACCATCTTGTTCAAAAATCTACTTATCAGTAGGGTTCAACATGGTTAAAGTAGTAGTGAAAATGACCATGCCTTTTAAATTAACAATTCAGAATGCAGATAGCTAAAAGGAAGAACTTTAGACTAACTCTAACAAAGAACCTAAACCCAACAATGCATCACTCATAGTATTTTGGCTTATAAAAAACAGCCTGCAATGGCCGACCTAAACACAACACCTAGTTTGCCTATCATGCCTTTATATAAGCAAAAGGAGGTATTAAATTAAAAAGGCAGTATTCTATAGAAGAATAAAATAAAGGACAAAGTCACATAAACTTGACGCGTTAAACGAATAGAGATGCAAAGGAACTGGTCTCACAAGTGATTAGGTATAGATAACTTATCAATGAAGTAGGTACTACACATAAAAATAACATTTCCGGATTTAAAAAAACTACTAAATCAATATATACACAATATGAGCCGTTTTGTAGTTCTGATTGTACCAAGCATAAAACGGTGCAAAGCAGAATAAAATTAAACAAACTCCACAAGAAAAATATGACATTCTTAAATGGAGCGCTTGCAACTATTAGTGCCTCCACCTTCTCCTGCATTTGCAACTATATATAGCAGCACCATTTATAATCTCCTGTGAACCGTCGCCAGAGTTAGCGCCCACCGTGGCCTAGTTGTTGCTGCCCGCCGTGGGCTGGCCTGGCCCATGGCCATATGGGCCACACCAAAATGCCTTCAATTTTACACCACTTGCCAATATGACCCGATTTTATCAGGATAGCTGCAGCAAATCCGATGCCAAAGCCTGCACCAGAAAATAGATATAGAACAAAATCGATTTGCCTCGATGAGTTACTACTCCCACTTGGTTCACTTTGAGCATCTGAGCTTTTGCATTGTTTCGTGAGAGGTGCACCACACAATCCTGCATTACCTTCGAATGAACTGGACGGGAACGTTCCAAACTGGTGTGATTCTGGTATTCTGCCAACCAATTTGTTGTTGCTCAAGTCTAAGGTGCCAAGAAAGGTGAGATTTGTCAATTCCTGTGGAATCTCACCAGAAAGCTGATTAGAAGATAAGTCCAGCGATTCCAGTGCCGTCATCCCACCAATTTGTGCAGGGATTTTTCCATCAAAAGCATTATGTGACAAGTTCAGTTCATGGAGTGAAACAAGCTTTCCTATCTTGCCAGGAATTCCGCCTTGGAAATAGTTATTTGAAAAGTCTATCACCGTTAAGGTGGTCCATATCTTTACAAATGTCATGAACATCCCTTTGTAGGTGATTATAACAATATTCTGGTAGGATCCCCTAGTCAGATTTTCACCCCTGACAATTGTTTCTGTATTTTGTTTGGTCGTCATTGCTGTCAATCCATCAAACCATTTTGGGCACAGAAACCCTGAGAAGTTGTTTGAGGCAAGATCAATGATCTGTAAACTTGTGAAAAATTCTTCAGTCCTATCTTCTTGTACCGGGTCACATATGGCTCCATAGAATTGGTTGGATCTCAAAACTATGACTCGAAGATTGGAAAGCTTTCCCAGCCAAGAAGGGAATGTGTCAGCCATGTGGTTGTTTCCAAAATCAATAACCTCCAGCTCGCTGCAGTTTGACAGTAACCTTGGAAGTGGCCCTTCAATTTTATTTCCATGCAAATCAATTGTCTGAAGAGTGCAACGATTATTGGTAACAAAAGACAGTGCTCCCTCAAATCTGTTCTCCCTTAAATTTAATATACCCAAGTGGCCAACTTCTATAAGACAGGGCGGTATCAGTCCACTGAAATTGTTGTATGACAAGTCAAGAACTTCAAGCATCCTTGCTCTGCAAATGGTGTCCGGGAGCTTTCCACTTATGTTGTTTCTTGCAAAACTAAGATATGCAGTTTGGCTAAGATACCAAGAAAAGTTTTCAGGGTTGATGAGAAAATGTTATTTGAGTAATCGAGAAGTTGTCGAAATGTTGGGTGGCCTGGGATAGGAACTTTGCCATGAAGATTATTGTAGCTAAGGTCAAGAGTTTGCAACTGCATGTTCGGGAGAAAATATGAAGAAAGTTCCATACTTGAAAAATTGTTGTGAGAAAGATTCATATAGGTGAGGCTATGGCTCCATTTCTTCCACAACCACTCAGGTATTGTCCCTTGAATCTGGTTGCTGGAAAGGTCTAAAATTTGGATATGGTTTAGATGCATCAAAGATCTTGGAACTTCCCTTAGCTTGCAAGATGAGAGGTATAGGCTGTCTAATTTAGGGAGAACAGGAGGTAAAGAGTTGTTAACTTCTCCATCTACAACAGATAGCTTATTATTTGAGAGAGCAAGGAAACTGAGTTTTCTTAATCTCCAAAGTGTATTAAGGTCTAGAAAGCCTGAAAAGTTGTTCATGCTTAGATCGAGAATATACAGACTTTGGAGTTGTGAAAATGACCTTGGGATGTGCCCGCTTAATTGATTTTCTTTCAAATCAAGAAATGCCAAGCCTGAAGATGATGCATCGAACTCCTGTATGGAGCCACATAGCTGGTTGTTTTGAAGAGCCAATCTTCTCAGCTCAGGAAGAGCAAATAGTTGTGTTGGTATTTCCCCTGCAGAAAGTAAAGCAGCAGTTACCTTTCAGTAGTTTGTTGTTTTCTGAATAATATTACATTTGCATATAACAAAGTTTACAGCTTGCACAGCTAATTACTTGTTGAAATTAAAATTATGAGGTTTGAATCCCTTTAAATGCATGGACAGCTTACAAAAAGAAACGGGAGATTATCACTACCCGATATTCATAAATTAGGATACAGTGTAATGTACTTAGTAAAATTTATTTCAAGAAAAGTCATTAGAAAAATCTTACCGCTGAGATTATTATAGCTAAGGTCCACGTAAGATAGCTGCTTCAAATCAGCAATCCAAACCGGTATTCTGCCAGAAAGGCTGCAGTTGTCTAGTGTTAGTACCATCAGATTCTTGAGATTTCCAATTTCTTTTGGTATTGGCCCCGAGAAGAAGGAATGCAAAATTATCAAATTCTCCAAGTTAGTGAGATTGCCAATCCAAGAGTTCGTCGTCCGAGAGAAGTCACCATACACAAGAGTCAAGTAGATCAAGTTCTTGAGGTCAGCAATCCATGAGAAGAATGACTCATTCTGCAAGACAAATCGAGAGATGTCCAACATTTCCAAAGAGTCGAGAGTGCTCAATGAGGAAGAAAATTCCTTTGAAATTACTCCAGCATCAATCCCGAGATACTGTAAGGACCTAAGGTTTCCAATGGAGCTCGGATTAGCAATGGAGAGGTTAGTGCCCTCGAGATCCAACATCTGCAAACTGCTTCCATTTGGAAAGCTCTGGACTTGCACCACGAGGTTGTCTGGTAATTCAAGATATGTGAGTTTCTTGAGTTCAAATATCTTTGGAGGGAACAACCCATCAAGATCAGATCCAGCAAGCATGAGCATACTTAGGTTAAGAAAATCCGCAAAATACTGAGGGAACGCACCAGACATGCTGTTGAGACGAAGGTTGATCACCTCGAGGGAGCGAAGGCTCGAGAACGATTGATCAATAGAACCTTGGAGTCCACAACTTACCAAGCTGAGAACTCGGAGACGAGGAATATATTCAGCAAGTGCACTGCTCCACTCTTGTGCGCTGCTAGATATGTTGACCCCATCGAGGTACAATTCCCTCATATTGCTCAAGTTCCTAACCAAGGTCCGGAAGTTAGGTTCCCAGAGCAGCAAATGGTTCCTCATGATGCCTTGATTTTCATATACATACTGATTAGAAAGATCCAAGGATACAAGGCTTGTCATTTTGGCGACGCCGATGGGGATCTGGCCAGAGAAGCCTGAGCTTGATAGATCCAGGTAAGCAAGCGAAGAAAGCCTCTCGAACCCTGCAGCTGGGAGTTCCGACCCACCGAAGTCATTCATGCTAAGGTCGAGGAGTTTAATGGAGGTGAGGTTGAAGAGCGCTTGGTCGATGCCGTAACTGTACAAGCCACGGTTGCTGAGACTGAGAGCATTGACAAGGCCGGTAGCATTGTCGCAGCCTACGCCCTCCCAGTGGCAGCAATCGGTGCCACCTTCCCATGACAGGAGGGTGGTGGTGGCGTAGTCGAAGGAGAAGGATTGCTTCAGCCGGAGGAGCGACGCGGCCTGGTCAGGGAGGCACCCAAAAGCAGCGGTGAGGTTCTCATGGCCACCGGTGGTGGTGGCGGATGATGTAGTAGTGTAGAGTTGTGCTGATATTAGGAACAGCAGCAGTACGGGCCAGGAAATGGAAGCCATTGCCGATGATAGCAGATGGTGTGGTGTCACTGGAGGAATTGCAGTGGCCATGCTATGTCTTATGGAGTACTAGCTTATAGAACATCACTATCACGGGCGGAGCTACGTTGGCCGGACTGGGTGCGGCCGCACCCACGCCGAAATCGCAAAAGCCTTTTTGTACGTGGATTTTTACCCTGTTCGCACCCCTTCAACCCAAGTAGCTGCACCCACAGCCCAGCACGGAGAGCCCACAGCAGCACAATCTCACGTATGTAGGCAGCAGTCGTCCGCCGCCGCCGTCCATGACTCTTCAACTGGCCGACTGCACGCTTGCGTTTCTGCTTCCCTCTCTTTCTCGTATTGCAATTCTGCTCGTCGATTCCTCTTCCATTCTTCCCGTGTCCCCTCCACGCGCAAAAGCGATCAGGCATCAAGATTTGGTTGGTGCCTCGGCGGCCGCTGCCGGCTAGCAGATCGACGACGCCCGGCGCTGCTGCCTGCTAGGACCACCACCAACGCAGCGCAAGCACCAACACAGTTTGCCCACCTCACCCTGGGCAAAAACCCGATACCCAATACCCGCACCCGAACTATCCGAACCCGGACCCGAATTACCCGAAACCGGGTACCCGATCCTAAGTTCGGATAGTGATTTTGATTACCGAAATTAGTTTGGGTAATTCGGTAATGCACGTGGGTACCCAAACTACCCGAACTACCCGAAATTTTGTCTTCAACTTTGTTTTTATCATGTGTTCTTAGTTGAACACTTGAAACTATCACTTTATTTGAATATAATTCTCTTGGTTTGAACAAGTGACTATAATATATTATTCTTCACAAATTGTAGTTGAATTATACACATATTATTGGTGAAATTTTGTTTAAATTCTTACTAAAATTTTGTGCACTTTGTTGTTTTCTATAAATTCGGTAGAATGGGTTTACCCGAACCCGAACCCGATTTGCGGGTACCCGAAGTTGCGGGTAATGGATTTTTAGGGGCTGATTTCGGGTAGTAGATTCTATTACCCGAACTTTTTAAAACCCGAATTACCCGACCCGATCGGATCGGGTAACCCGAACGCCTGTGGTGATGCCCACACCTGCTCGCTCTTATGTTGTTCTTTAAAAAGTAAAGAACTTCATCTTACTATTACTAATTGGAGGCTCCAACGGAGGCTCCACATTAATCCTCACCAAATGCGCTAGAAAAAAAGATAAATAATAGAAAATCTCACGTTAATCGAAACATACGGCCATCGAATCAAAAGTCTTAGACGTCAACAACCATTGATTTATATATTTAACTTTCTACAAAATTACCCACCTCTGCCATTATGTTAAATGAAACCTTTTTTAAAAAAAGAAAAACTTTTGGCCGGCAATCATTGAATCATGAAGTCTTACGTGTGTTTTCCCAACACATCTAATCTAACCTATACGGCATCACGTTTTCACGGCGTTCCAAAAAAAAATACCAGCGGCAATCCTTCCTGGCCTGCCTACCCTAGCCCGAATCCATGGTAGGTACCGCCGCATGCCTTCCTTTGTAGCGCGTGTGCGGTCTTCCTCGCCGCCGAAGCTCCAACCCCGACGCTGCGACACACGTTCTCATGCAGCATCGACCACCGAAGTCTGTCCCACGCCTGCCGCCGATGCCGATTGCGACATACCAATGGTTACATACGAGGACTTGGGGTCGACGAGATGTTGTCAGGCGTTGACGTGGAGATGAAGGAGCTGTTGTCATCGGCACCACAGATTTGTAGCAGGTGATCTTTCGTGCTTTAATTTTACTCCTTCAGATTATACTCCATCTAATGGTTGAACATAATTAGAAGAGAAACACAGGGACTTTGTACTGAAGCAGTTTGCTTTTCCCATCCGGGGACGTATCTAAACCTTCTATATGGGAAACCCCCACTTAGGAGTTCTCGGCGCGTGGTGAGCCACGTCACCGTAAACTCCTTCCTACCCTTGGCATTCCTTCCCTGACCGTCATCCAGCGTGTTTTCAAGGCGTCCGTCCCCTTTCCCGCCCGCCCGCTCAGTTCCTCGCGACAACAAGAAAATCAAAGGTCTCGCATGCACCGAAGCCCGAAAGGGCGTCGCTGCAATAGTTTAAATAACTCCCATCTGCCTCCGCCATGCCTTGCACCGCCCGGCAGCACCGAGCCGCGTCTGCTTCTCGAGATGAGTCATCACGACGCCATTGGCGGTAATACTGCTCTCCACCTCGGCTAGAGCGCAAGACTTGGCGGCGACGGAGACCGTTTGTCTCGACGGGAGAAGGCCGACCACGAGATCGCCGCCGCGGCACGCTCCATCACCGACGCCATGTGCTGGCGACAAACCTCAAGATCCGGGTCAACAATCTCCTCGATGCGCCACCGGGACGAACGCTACTTCACCCAAACCCCTGTGGCGTCCGGAGCCGTTCGAGGTCCCGCTCCCGTTCACAAGGCGTTGTCCTGGCTGGGCGTCGCCGAGGTGCGGTCCTCGACCGGAGGAGGATGGTGGCGGCGCCGTCCGCCCCGGGCGACGCAGCGGCGCCGTTTTGCCGGAGCGCGGGCGGTCCTTCCACGCGGGCGCCGGGACGTCATGGACCTGCTCGACCTGGGCGCGACGGCAGTGGCGTCAAGCGGCCGACGGCGTGGGAGCGGCGCACTCCAGGCCCGGGCGCGGCGAAGCCGGGTCACACGGAGGATCCTCGGGCTGCGCGCGCTTCATGGCGGCCCCGCCCACCGTGCTGCACGCGCTCTCCCGGGCGGGTCAAGATGAAGCGCGGTCGAGCTCTTCGCGGAGCTCTGGCGGCGAGGCTGTCCGTCCACCACGCGCCGAGGGCGCGCCGCGTGCCTCCCCCTCGATGAATCTCCCCGCCTCCCCGGCGCGAGCCACCGCCGTGGCCGGGCGCCTCAACCAACCACCTGACGGAGCACTGCCACGCCGACGCAGCAGAGCACGGCCATAGGGAGGCAGCGCACAACATGCAGCACGCCGCCGTGCACTCCGCCATCACCGCGCCGCTCTCCGTCGCGCCCTGGCACCTCCTTCCCCGAAGATGGATCCATGAAAAAGGCTCAAGGCCAATGCCGTGTAGATAGGGTGGTTTTCTTAAGATGGGTCCCGCATATGAGATCCTGTGCCTGTCATCTTCTATATATACTCGGTATGTATATATGTGCATGTTTCTTGCATACCGAATTTAAATCACAGTTGTGGTCTGTGTTTGCATGTTCCGGGTGACTACTTGAGTATGCTGTTTGGTCATATGTTAGATATAAGTGTATTTTCTTTATGAACATATGTATTTGATTGACAAACGTTTTATATTTTTACGAAGATGGATCACGGCATTTTCCTTTAATATTTTGGCAGAAAATTACAAAGAAACAAAAGAATAATTCTTCCTATGTAGAAAAAAAATCTTGGCGGATGCTGAAACAACTATTTATGACACTGTAAAAACTAATAGGGTAGACTGGGATGCAGAAACTTTTGAATAAATGACAGAATAAGCATTAGAATTTCAAATTAATACAAGTAAAAATATTAAAAAACTAAATCAAAAGGGCGAATGATGCATGGAGCTGACCCCTAGGATTAAAAGGTTAATGGCAATTTTGGCCTCTCACTGCATGATTGTACAACATAGTACAACACGCATCCAGGTCAGAGTTTGAGTCATGATGCAAGAAGGCTATTTTTAAACTTCAGCAACACACTCCTTTCAGTCCAAATTGTAAGTCCTATTTTTCTTTTTACATAGATTTTCTATATACCTAAATATAAATTATTTTTTTTGTTTAGCTTTATAATAGAAGTCATGTATCTATAACAATAGAATATAATTTGTGTACAAAAACTGTCTGGTAATTTGTGTACAAAAACTGTCTGGTCGGTTGACATAACAAAAATTAATTGTATTATCATTTTGTCCTGTGCCACTCGAACAATACTACCACAGCTGTAAAAAAAATGGAATGACAGACAGCAAGCAATAGTGACACACAGCCGACACTCATAATAGGACATTAGGACCAGAGGACTGAATTTCATATCTGATTTTATTTAACTTGATTTTTTTTTTTTTTTTTTTTTGTGTGTGTGAGAGGCGGCGGATCCCACTATGAGTCGCTAAGAATATGAGGCGGCGGATCCCATTTGGAACTTCATTATTAATTCCAAATTGCTCGTGATAAAATAGGAAGTTTAAACTTAGGAGAAGCTAGCTACCAGAGTGGAAGGCCAACAGAACGGCAGAGTCGCAGAGATGAAGATGCAAAAGCAACAGAGCCCCTGTTTTCATCCAATCTGCTAAGGTGCCTCTTGTCTTCTAATTCCCTAGAGTAGAAGGTCAATGCAATTTGGAATTCAATCGAAAAGGTCAGGGGGGCGAATTGACTCCACCAGACCAAATTACCTGTCGAGGAAGAGGGCCTCCTCAAGGGCGCAGCGGAGGCTGGACTCCTGGTGCCCGGGACCCGCGCAGGAGGGGCATATAATGGAGTAAGGGTTCTTTGCCTTTTCTCAACTCATGTGGTGTTTTGCACACCGACTTGCTTGTCGCACAGTTAAGTATGTGAACAGTGGTTTTTAACGCCTCTATCCACAAGTTAACCGACAACGTAGAGTAGCTAATCTTGCTTTATGCCTTTCTGCTATTCATTCTACTGAAGCTCCCCCGGCGTGGAGAACTGTGCAACTATGCCAGGTTCCGTAAGGTACCTTGCAAATAGGTCTAGAAAACTATCCATAAGGGGTATGCCGACAATACTCCCCCACATTCTGATCTTACTACCTTGATCTTTCGATCAACTTAGCTTTGAATATCTTAAGTTTATCTAACGCTTCCGAACGTTCTTTGATTTGGATAGATTTATCCATAACGAGAGTATTCATCTGTGAATGTAATGAAGGAATCAAAAACCATTCACAAATGTTACTAGAAAAGGTCCACATATGAATCAATTCTAGTATTCCCGCGCTTCTCTTAGCTTCTTTCTTGTGGTGGGAGGATTGATTCTTAGCATAAGCGTTCTTTTCTCCCCCTCGAAATATGGTCTTAACAACAATACCATAATTTCGATGAGGAATCAATTCTCTTTCTTTTCTTGCTTGCATTAACAAATAATGCATTCTCATTCAAATCTCTTTCTTTTCTTGCTTTCTAATTATTTACACGTTGGTGCAAAATAACTAGAATTGAAACTGTAGCTTACAATAAACTTGTGCAAAATGGCAATTCACATACTTCAAAACTAAATCAAACTTCTAGCTTAGGAAACATAACTTGACATCATATAATTGAAATGTGAAAACCACTTTGCTATAGCTTGGACTTGAGCTTGGCCACCTTAATCTGTCTATCTTATCTTCTTTGAATTCTTAAGCCTTTCTTCTTCTTGCTCGCACATGGCAATGGCCTTTTCTAAATCCCACTCGTCTAGCTGTGTGTTGTAATTAACAACAAAAGTGATTAGGAAGTGACTTTAGGGCCAAATGGATGAGAAAACCATCTTGTAGTGGTAACTCGGCTGCCATAGTGCTCATGCTCAAGATATGATCTCTCACACCCCCTCCATAATACTTCATGGATGTGAGTTTCTGGATCTTTGCTTTGATATCTGAAATAATTATCAGAAGGGAAAGAGTGGTTATTTGTGGCTCAGTGGTGACACGGCCACCCGTCTATGTATATACCAATAACATAGATACACACCTCGCCGCCCGCTGAGCTGCAAGCTACAAATACATCCATGTGTTTGCATGCGTGCTGGTCGTATATATACGTACTAAACCTTTCTTTACATCTAGAGTTAATTTGAATTTTGAATGTATCCGGCGGACATATTTAATTAGTACAAATCACTGCATGCATGGGTATTTGACACTAACATGCATTAGTGACGACAGTACTGCTGACAAGATGGATGTTGTGGGTGCGGGCAAGACCTGAGGGTACTAGCTGTGCGCATGAAAAACTTGCGAATGCATTACTAACCTCCTGCTGGCGTTTAACTTTACACGTGTTGAGAGACAGGCAGGATCAGAGGGCACCCAACACAAACCAAGATGCATGTACCTCTCAACGGACAAAAATCGCCGATTTGTATCCCTGCCCATGGAGGCCACACACCTTGACCTCTTAAACTAGCCAAATAAAATCATACATGTGCATAAATCTTTGCATGGTGGCATTCAATCACACCGTGACTTCAATCTTCATCCAAGACAGCTTCTATTATTTATTTGTCAAAGGCATTCCATTCTACTACCGAAATACAGATGCTTGATCTAAAGGTTGCATCACTATGCATTGCATGGGCAAGACACACCAATGGGTAATAGCACAAATTGGGAGCTTGGTTTGATTGAGAAACCCATCCAGACCAACCGTGACAATTTTTCTTGTGCTCTCTTCCTCTATCTGTAAAATAGTGTTTTTTTAATATAGATAACATGTTCGTTACAATCTTATGCTTATTTTTTCCTATTTCAGGCAAACTTCGATGCAAACATGATGTAAAATAGGAGATTAGAGATCTTGGGCCTAGGATATATAATGCTTGATTCACAATGAGTGTGTACATGGTCCGAGTCATCAAGGTAATGCATCCAAGAATCTTATACTATAGTCACAAGTTACAAAAACTTTAGTTGCTCAGTGGCTTTGGTGTTTTATATCCTTGAAGTGTGAGTAAGCTTCGACTACTATCAAGGCAGTTCTTTTAGCCAGTGACAGGGCAACTGGAAAGGCATTGCTAAGGGTACCTTCACCCAATTGCACAGCCTCGAATAAAAACACCCTAAAATCTTGGTATGAAGACAATCTATCATCTATCAACTACTAAACAAGGCGACAATTACCATCAAGCACGTGAGCGTACGGATGCAGGAAACAACGTCCGACAATGCACTATCTACCAACGTCTAGCCTATAACTGGGGTGTGTTGAGCATCTTGGACAAGAAAGGACCGGAGCGAATGGGTGTCCATCAACGTAGCCGCAATCTACTTAATCCATGATGGCAGGATGTCTGGCGTCCATGACATCTACATCAGCGCTGGCATTGACCACACTTGCAAAGTAAAGGTATGGCCATCTTGATGGATCCCGTAATTAAAATTTTATTTCTATAATATGATGTACTATGTTCCGCCTTCTTGCTAGAACCCATATTACAAGTATTTTTTTTTTCTATATGACATACTAATTTTAAAGTAAAACTTCAAGTGGGATCATACCAGGAAAATCAAAGCAAGATTGACGAGAGTATGGAAAGCAATCGTACTTTTGTGGTCAACAAATAAGTCATGATATTTCAATATTCACCACTAGGTGGAATTTTTTATTTTAGTTTAATGGCCACGAATTAGTTTGAACAAATAAGTCTTGATATAATCCTTATTGACCATTAGGTGTCATTTTTTCTTTACTAATATCATTTGTCCTGAAAAATAATTTTGAAAAATCAAAGCTAAAGCCACAATAGTATGGGATAAATCTTGATTGTGGTGAACAAATAAGTCATCATACGATCCTTAATTATTAAGCATTAGGTATACTTTCATTTCATTTCTAATGTCCTTTGATTATTTCCAAAAATAAGCCTTGCTTTAATGCTTATTGGCCATCATGAATTTTCTTTTTGCTCATTTTATAATAGTGTCATTGGGTTACTTCGATTTTACATGCAAATGATGCTAAAAAGTTAGAGGACATTGAGCGATTGACTTATCAATAAAGCATATATGGAAAAACTCGAACCTCCACAAATTTTAAAAGAAAGTTGAACTAATCCCATAATATTTTTAAAAATTAACCACCTCTATCATTATGAAAGAAGCTGATTTCAGTTTGACATGTATAGAATAAATAATTATTTAATTAGCTTATTATCAAGTGTGCCAAAATATCTTGAGGAAACCAGATAGTAATGACATTTACAATTCACTTTAATTTGCCTTATATTAATAGTCACAATAATCAATTTTGGATGTCATTATCTTGAAACAATATTTGAAAATTTTGATTAAACATTATATCATATATATAAATATGATATAAGATATTCAACATCTTGAATGCCATGGTGCATGTCGAAATAACTATTTATGTTATTGCAAGAATTAAGAGGGTAGTACGGACCTAGAATATTCTTTTAGTAAGATAAAAAGTTGAAGATTTTGAATATATGATACAATAAGCATTTGAATTTCAAATTAATCTATGTGCAAAATATTACAACAACTATATCAAAATTAAAATTTAAAACATAGATTTTCATGATATATATGTCACATATAGGAATGAAATAAGAGTTTATACACTTTAGGTTTATGTTTCAATCAAATACATATCATGCTAGGAAAAATATTCATGCTATAAATTATTACTCTCGGAACCACTAGAGATAAAAAAAGATGTAATCCTAAAATTATTACAAAAATCTGAAACATTGTGCAATCAAATTGGTACACCATTGTAAATAATAGTCATTGTATGTGAGCAATTGATAAGCTTATAGTTTTTAGAGGAAAAAAATTCAAAATTTGGGTTCATGTCATTAAGATAAAGACTACAGTTAAAGCCAGTACAGTTTAAAAAAATTATCAACTAAATGTATGTTGGTGAAACACAAAAGAGCTATGCAATAAAACAATAGATATAACTGAAAAAATACAAAAAATCAATAATTGATAGATTATCATAACTTGATATATACCTATTATAGCTATTACTTTAGAGAATTAGAATTTAAAAATTCAAGTTTTATTAGTTTGTATCTCTTAAGATTCTAACCCGTGCGAGCACGGGGTTGATGGACTAGTTTGTTTAATCAGAATCAGTACTCACATACATACGTTACTTTGGCTTTGCCCTAAACTAAACTAATCTAATGTTGATCAGGTAATGCAGAGGTCAAGATCAGGATGCAAACAACTGGAACTAATTTGCATGCACCAAAAACTGCGACAGGCTTTAAAAAAAACTGTTACGGTTCACAATCAAGTTGACGAAGCACACACAATGATTCGTGGCTCAAAGTATCTTTTCATAACAATTCGTTCAGGGCTTTAGGCATTCATATAAGTAACAAAGAAATGAGGGTAATTTTGCAAAATACATGTTTGCCCGGTCCACCACCAGTACGAGAGGAAATAAATATTAGCACAACATGAGCGGTTAGTCATTGCCCAGGCAGGCTATCACGTCCTCCGCTGCTCTTCACTGCCCACAAGCTCACAGCACATTGCAGCAATTTGCAAGTTTGCAACCCAGTCACCAAACTCAGCTAGTACTTCTCAAAATAACAATGAGGGTGCTTGTAGCAAAATCCCAGAAAAAAAAACAAATAGGAATGCTCTGGACCAAACAGAGTTTTCATTTGAAAAGAAACTGTGGAGCCAGTTCCCCAGTAAAATTTATTTTCTTAAAAAGAACCAAGAAACTGTGGAGGAGGGAGATGAAGCCGACGAGCGGGACCCACATGGCGGTGAGATGAGTTGCGGCCTCAAGCGCCACCGTGGCAAAACCACTCCACCGTGGCTGCCACGTAGGCAAAACCGGCCTCCAAAACCATCCCGGAGGGTGATTTAGACGGTTTTGCAAAGTTTAGGGTATTGGTTAACCAGTTTTGAAGTTCGTGGCAATAGTTAGACACACCACAATAGTTCAGGGGGTTAAGTAGACTTTTTTTCCTATTTTTTAACCTAGAGTGGTTATAATATCTCGATGTACCTCACTATCATATAATATAATTCTTGTTTCATTGAAAAATAAGAGCCAAAGCGGCTCTAAGGGTGTGTTTGGTTGGGCTTTTTGGGGCGTGGCTTTTTGCCCCTAAAAGCCAAAAGCCCAACCAAAGGGGGTGGTCGCCACCAAAAGCCAAAGCCAAAAGCGACTTTTGATGTAGTGTAAATTTCATCAAAACCAAAAGCACCTCAGACCCCGCTTTTAGCCGCTTTTGGTTTCAATATTTACCCACCGCCACTGGGTTATGAAAGAAAATAACGATTCGATTCGGTTCTTTTTTCCTCCCGTGCCTTCCGTCGCCCAGGCGGCCTTCGTCGTCGCGACTTCGCGAGTTCCCGGCCGCCACACCCAAGGCGGGCGAGGCCGAGTCCGCCAGCGCCCCTCCGGCGAGCTCCCGGCCGCCGCGCCCGGGGAGTGCAAGGCCCGGACCGCCCGCGCCCTAGGAGTGCAAAGGCCGGCACCGCAGCTCCACGGCGACATGACTGCCCATTCACGCCAAAGCATCCCCGGCTCGGGCCCGGACAGATCAGCCGGCGGCGGACGCGGTCGAGTGCTCCGTCGTGGACGCGCGTCTGCGAGAGACCTCCCGTTCTATCGCTCAATCCGGGACTCGATACATTCAAGAATGAGGAGAGGCGATGTTGCACACTCGATCCCAAATTTCTATCCTTTTTTTGCATGTCAAAATGTTAATCAACATTAATCAATTTTGTTCTCTATATAATACTCTACAGATTTATTTCAAGGATAGAGATCGAATTCTCAATGGTTTGGGAGATGAAGAGTTTCAAAGTTTGGTAATTTTGGTACACAATTGGGATGCAAGTAGTTCGAGCTTCATTTTTACTTTGTTTAAATAGACATTTTCATATAAATTAATGAGCAAATTAGTTTTTATGAGCAATTTCCATATAAACAACTCCTATAAATTCAAAGGGTATTACAGGTATTTTTTAAGACAGTCTACAGTTTCACAAAGACTCTAACCAAACGGACAACTCCCCCATTTGCTTTCTCAAATTTGCTTTTCCCACCACTTCGCGACTCCAAAGCCAGCTTTTCAAAAGCGCGGCCAAACCAAACACACCCTAAATCAGATCCGCCGAACACCTTAATCTCACGCTGTGACCAATTGACGGGGTGAAAACGCCGAACCAAACAGCATGCCAGCATCATTTGAATATATCACAGCAAAATTTTTCTCAAAAAAAAAACTTGTACGTGCCATCTATGCCATTTTTTTTTTTTCCCATTTTCCGTACGCGCACCTGGTGATTTGGTGCGTGACTTGAAAGCCTCGGTATTGGTCAAGTTAGGTGGCGGTTGTGCCATGGACCAGGTTCATTGAAGCCAGATACAGTGCTACAGTACGCATGATCACAACGCCGTACTCCCGATTACAGTAAAGTACTTTATTAAAGACCGCGGCGGGCGTAGATTGATTGAGGGAGCACACATGATAAGACATTTGTGCCGTATGGTCACGGCGACGACCTGCGATGACCACGGCGACGACCTTGACTTGAGGCATGTGCATGGCCCATGTGACTCCACAAAGCGGTGAACAGAAAGAGCGACGGTGACCAGCAGGCACCGATCGACGACCTTGACCCAAGTAAATTTTCGCCGTGTGATATGCGAAAGCGTTACACTCCGCAGAGCTTTGCCGTGTGTTTTTGGGCTCTGGCACACGGCAAAACTACCGATTCATTCAAAAGAAAAAGCTACTGATTCAAGTAGCGATGAGTGCTCAGAAGTCAAAAAGTGAAATACAAAAACAACACTTGTTTCCCTATCTATATCTCTGTTGGCACTTGGAGTAGTGATGAGTGCTCAGAAGTGAAATACAAAGAACGACCCTTATTTCCCTATCTATATCTCTGTTTTTTTAGAAAAAGGATTTAATTCTCTAAAGTAATAGCTATAATAGGTATATATCAAGTTATGATAATCTATCAATTATTGATTTTTTTTGTATTTTTCAGTTATATCTATTGTTTTATTGCATAGCTCTTTTGTGTTTCACCAACATACATTTAGTTGATAATTTTTTAAAACTGTACTGGCTTTAACTGTAGTCTTTATCTTAATGACATGAACCCAAATTTTGAATTTTTTCCTCTAAAAACTATAAGCTTATCAATTGCTCACATACAATGACTATTATTTACAATGGTGTACCAATTTGATTGCACAATGTTTCAGATTTTTGTAATAATTTTAGGATTACATCTTTTTTTTTTTATCTCTAGTGGTTCGAGAGTAATAATTTATAGCATGAATATTTTTCCTAGCATGATATGTATTTGATTGAAACATAAACCTAAAGTGTATAAACTCTTATTTCATTCCTATATGTGACATATATATCATGAAAATCTATGTTTTAAATTTTTAATTTTGATATAGTTGTTGTAATATTTTGCACATAGATTAATTTGAAATTCAAATGCTTATTGTATCATATATTCAAAATCTTCAACTTTTTATCTTACTAAAAAGAATATTCTAGGTCCAGACTACCCTCTTAATTCTTGCAATAACATAAATAGTTATTTCGACATGCACCATGGCATTCAAGATGTTGAATATCTTATATCATATTTATATATATGATATAATGTTTAATCAAAATTTTCAAATATTGTTTCAAGATAATGACATCCAAAATTGATTATTGTGACTATTAATATAAGGCAAATTAAAGTGAATTGTAAATGTCATTACTATCTGGTTTCTGAAGATATTTTGGCACACTTGATAATAAGCTAATTAAATAATTATTTATTCTATACATGTCAAACTGAAATCAGCTTCTTTCATAATGATAGAGGTGGTTAATTTTTAAAAATATTATGGGATTAGTTCAACTTTCTTTTTAAAATTTGTGGAGGTTCGAGTTTTTCCATATATGCTTTATTGATAAGTCAATCGTTCAATGTCCTCTAACTTTTTAGCATCATTTGCATGTAAAAATCAAGTAACCCAATGACACTATTATAAAATGAGCAAAAGAAAATTCATGATGGCCAATAAGCATTAAAGCAAGGCTTATTTTTGGAAATAATCAAAGGACATTAGAAATGAAATGAAAGTATACCTAATGCTTAATAATTAAGGATCGTATGATGACTTATTTGTTCACCACAATCAAGATTTATCCCATACTATTGTGGCTTTAGCTTTGATTTTTCAAAATTATTTTTCAGGACAAATGATATTAGTAAAGAAAAAAAATGACACCTAATGGTCAATAAGGATTATATCAAGACTTATTTGTTCAAACTAATTCGTGGCCATTAAACTAAAATAAAAAATTCCACCTAGTGGTGAATATTGAAATATCATGACTTATTTGTTGACCACAAAGTACGATTGCTTTCCATACTCTCGTCAATCTTGCTTTGATTTTCCTGGTATGATCCCACTTGAAGTTTTACTTTAAAATTAGTATGTCATATAAAAAAAAATACTTGTAATATGGGTTCTAGCAAGAAGGCGGAACATAGTACATCATATTATAGAAATAAAATTTTAATTACGGGATCCATCAAGATGGCCATACCTTTACTTTGCAAGTGTGGTCAATGCCGCCGCTGATGTAGATGTCATGGACGCGAGACATCCTGCCATCATGGATTAAGTAGATTGCGGCTACGTTGATGGACACCCATTCGCCCGGTCCTTTCTTGTCCAAGATGCTCAACACCCCCAGTTATAGGCTAGACGTTGGTAGATAGTGCATTGTCGGACGTTGTTTCCTGCATCCGTACGCCACGTGCTTGATGGTAATTGTCGCCTTGTTTAGTAGTTGATAGATGATAGATTGTCTTCATACCAAGATTTTAGGGTGTTTTTATTCGAGGCTGTGCAATTGGGTGAAGGTACCCTTAGCAATGCCTTCCAGTTGCCCTGTCACTGGCTAAAAGAACTGCCTTGATAGTAGTCGAAGCTTACTCACACTTCAAGGATATAAAACACCAAAGCCACTGAGCAACTAAAGTTTTTGTAACTTGTGACTATAGTATAAGATTCTTGGATGCATTACCTTGATGACTTGGACCATGTACACACTCATTGTGAATCAAGCATTATATATCCTAGGCCCAAGATCTCTAATCTCCTATTTTACATCATGTTTGCATCGAAGTTTGCCTGAAATAGGAAAAATAAGCATAAGATTGTAACGGAACATGTTATCTATATTAAAAAACACTATTTTACAGATAGAGGAAGAGAGCACAAGAAAAATTGTCACGGTTGGTCTGGATGGGTTTTCTCAATCAAACCAAGCTCCCAATTTGTGCTATTACCCATTGGTGTGTCTTGCCCATGCAATGCATAGTGATGCAACCTTTAGATCAAGCATCTGTATTTCGGTAGTAGAATGGAATGCCTTTGACAAATAAATAATAGAAGCTGTCTTGGATGAAGATTGAAGTCACGGTGTGATTGAATGCCACCATGCAAAGATTTATGCACATGTATGATTTTATTTGGCTAGTTTAAGAGGTCAAGGTGTGTGGCCTCCATGGGCAGGGATACAAATCGGCGATTTTTGTCCGTTGAGAGGTACATGCATCTTGGTTTGTGTTGGGTGCCCTCTGATCCTGCCTGTCTCTCAACATGTGTAAAGTTAAACGCCAGCAGGAGGTTAGTAATGCATTCGCAAGTTTTTCATGCGCACAGCTAGTACCCTCAGGTCTTGCCCGCACCCACAACATCCATCTTGTCAGCAGTACTGTCGTCACTAATGCATGTTAGTGTCAAATACCCATGCATGCAGTGATTTGTACTAATTAAATATGTCCGCCGGATACATTCAAAATTCAAATTAACTCTAGATGTAAAGAAAGGTTTAGTACGTATATATACGACCAGCACGCATGCAAACACATGGATGTATTTGTAGCTTGCAGCTCAGCGGGCGGCGAGGTGTGTATCTATGTTATTGGTATATACATAGACGGGTGGCCGTGTCACCACTGAGCCACAAATAACCACTCTTTCCCTTCTGATAATTATTTCAGATATCAAAGCAAAGATCCAGAAACTCACATCCATGAAGTATTATGGAGGGGGTGTGAGAGATCATATCTTGAGCATGAGCACTATGGCAGCCGAGTTACCACTACAAGATGGTTTTCTCATCCATTTGGCCCTAAAGTCACTTCCTAATCACTTTTGTTGTTAATTACAACACACAGCTAGACGAGTGGGATTTAGAAAAGGCCATTGCCATGTGCGAGCAAGAAGAAGAAAGGCTTAAGAATTCAAAGAAGATAAGATAGACAGATTAAGGTGGCCAAGCTCAAGTCCAAGCTATAGCAAAGTGGTTTTCACATTTCAATTATATGATGTCAAGTTATGTTTCCTAAGCTAGAAGTTTGATTTAGTTTTGAAGTATGTGAATTGCCATTTTGCACAAGTTTATTGTAAGCTACAGTTTCAATTCTAGTTATTTTGCACCAACGTGTAAATAATTAGAAAGCAAGAAAAGAAAGAGATTTGAATGAGAATGCATTATTTGTTAATGCAAGCAAAGAAAAGAAAGAGAATTGATTCCTCATCGAAATTATGGTATTGTTGTTAAGACCATATTTCGAGGGGAGAAAAGAACGCTTATGCTAAGAATCAATCCTCCCACCACAAGAAAGAAGCTAAGAGAAGCGCGGGGAATACTAGAATTGATTCATATGTGGACCTTTTCTAGTAACATTTGTGAATGGTTTTGATTCCTTCATTACATTCACAGATGAATACTCTCGTTATGGATAAATCTATCCAAATCAAAGAACGTTCGGAAGCGTTAGATAAACTTAAGATATTCAAAGCTAAGTTGATCGAAAGATCAAGGTAGTAAGATCAAGAATGTGGGGAGTATTGTCGGCATACCCCTTATGGATAGTTTTCTAGACCTATTTGCAAGGTACCTTACGGAACTGGCATAGTTACCTGATTCTCCACGCCGGGGAGCTTCAGTAGAATGAATAGCAGAAAGGCATAAAGCAAGATTAGCTACTCTACGTTGTCGGTTAACTTGTGGATAGAGGCGTTAAAACCACTGTTCACATACTTAATTTGTGCGACAAAGCAAGTCGGTGTGCAAAACACCACATGAGTTGAGAAAAAGGCAAAGAACCCTTACTCCATTATATGCCCCTCCTGCGCTGGTCCCGGGCACCAGGAGTCCAGCCTCCGCTGCGCCCTTGAGGAGGCCCTCTTCCTCAACAGGTAATTTGGTCTGGTGGAGTCAATTCGCCCCCTGACCTTTTCGATTGAATTCCAAATTGCATTGACCTTCTACTCTAGGGAATTAGAAGACAAGAGGCACCTTAGCAGATTGGATGAAAACAGGGGCTCTGTTGCTTTTTGCATCTTCATCTCTGCGACTCTGCCGTTCTGTTGGCCTTCCACTCTGGTAGCTAGCTTCTCCTAAGTTTAAACTTCCTATTTTATCACGAGCAATTTGGAATTAATAATGAAGTTCCAAATGGGATCCGCCGCCTCATATTCTTAGCGACTCATAGTGGGATCCGCCGCCTCTCACACACACAAAAAAATCAAGTTAAATAAAATCAGATATGAAATTCAGTCCTCTGGTCCTAATGTCCTATTATGAGTGTCGGCTGTGTGTCACTATTGCTTGCTGTCTGTCATTCCATTTTTTTTTTTACAGCTGTGGTAGTATTGTTCGAGTGGCACAGGACAAAATGATAATACAATTAATTTTTTGTTATGTCAACCGACCAGACAGTTTTTGTACACAAATTACCAGACAGTTTTTGTACACAAATTATATTCTATTGTTATAGATACATGACTTCTATTATAAAGCTAAACAAAAAAAATAATTTATATTTAGGTATATAGAAAATCTATGTAAAAAGAAAAATAGGACTTACAATTTGGACTGAAAGGAGTGTGTTGCTGAAGTTTAAAAATAGCCTTCTTGCATCATGACTCAAACTCTGACCTGGATGCGTGTTGTACTATGTTGTACAATCATGCAGTGAGAGGCCAAAATTGCCATTAACCTTTTTAATCCTAGGGGTCAGCTCCATGCATCATTCGCCCTTTTGATTTAGTTTTTTTAATATTTTTACTTGTATTAATTTGAAATTCTAATGCTTATTCTGTCATTTATTCAAAAGTTTCTGCATCCCAGTCTACCCTATTAGTTTTTTTACAGTGTCATAAATAGTTGTTTCAGCATCCGCCAAGATTTTTTCTACATAGGAAGAATTATTCTTTTGTTTCTTTGTAATTTTCTGCCAAAATATTAAAGGAAAATGCCGTGATCCATCTTTGGTAAAATATAAAACGTTTGTCAATCAAATACATATGTTCATAAAGAAAATACACTTATATCTAACATATGACCAAACAGCATACTCAAGTAGTCACCGGAACATGCAAACACAGACCACAACTGTGATTTAAATTCGGTATGCAAGAAACATGCACATATATACATACCGAGTATATATAGAAGATGACAGGCACAGGATCTCATATGCGGGACCCATCTTAAGAAAACCACCCTATCTACACGGCATTGGCCTTGAGCCTTTTTCATGGATCCATCTTCGGGGGAAGGAGGTGCCAAGGACGCGACGGAGAGCGGCGCGGTGATGGCGGAGTGCACGGCGGCGTGCTGCATGTTGTGCGCTGCCTCCCTATGGCCGTGCTCTGCTGCGTCGCGTGGCAGTGCTCCGTCAGGTGGTTGGTTGAGGCGCCGGCCACGGCGGTGGCTCGCGCCGGGAGGCGGGGAGATTCATCCAGAGGGGAGGCACGCGCAGCCCGGCGCGTGGTGGACCGGACAGCCTCGCCGCCCGAGCTCGCGAAGAGCTCGACCGCGCTCATACTGACCCGCCCGGAGAGCGCGTGCAGCACTGATGGGCGGGGGCCGCCATGAAGCCTTGCGCAGCTCGAGGATCCTCCGTGTGACCCGGCTCGCCCGCGCCCGGGCCTGGGTGCGCCGCTCCCCGCCGTCGGCCGCTTGACGCCACTGCCGTCGCGCAGGTCGGCAGGTCCATGACGCCCTCGGCGCCACTCGTGGAAGGACCGCCGCGCGCTCCAGCAAAACGACGCCGCTGCGTCCGCCAGGACGGACGGCGCCGCCACCATCCTCCGGGTCAGGGACCGCACCTCGGCGACGCCCAGCCAGGACAACGCGGCTGTGAACGGGAAGCGGGGCCTCGAACGGCTCCGGGACGCCACAGGGGTTTGGTGAAGTAGCGTTCGTCCCGGTGGCGCATCAGGAGATTGTTGACCCGGATCTTGAGGTTTGTCGCCAGGCACATGGCGTCGGTGATGGAGCGTGCTGCGGGCGACGATCTCGTGGTCGGCCTTCTCCCGTCGAGACAAACGGTCTCCGTCGCCGCCAAGTCTTGCGCTCTAGCCGAGGTGGAGAGCAGTATTACCGCCAATGGCGTCGTGATGACTCATCTCGGAGAAGCAGACGCGGCTCGGTGCTGCCGGGCGGTGCAAGGCATGGCGGAGGCAGATGGGAGTTATTTAAACTATTGCAGCGACGTCCTTTCGGCTTCGGTGCATGCGAGACCTTTGATTTTCTTGTTGTCGCGAGGAACTGAGCGGGCGGGCGGGGAAAGGGGACGGACGCGAAACACGCTGGATGACGGTCAGGGAAGGAATGCCAAGGGTAGGAAGGAGTTTCTGGTGACGTGGCTTCACCACAGGCCAGAGAACTCCTAAGTGGGGGTTTCCCATATAGAAGGTTTAGATACGTCCCAGATGGGAAAAGCAAACTGCTTCAGTACAAAGTTCCTGTGTTTCTCTTCTAATTATGTTCAACCATTAGATGGAGTATAATCTGAAGGAGTAAAATTAAAGCACGAAAGATCACCTGCTACAAATCTGTGGTGCCGATGACAACAGCTCCTTCATCTCCACGTCAACGCCTGACAACATCTCGTCGACCCCAAGTCCTCGTATGTAACCATTGGTATGTCGCAATCGGCATCGGCGGCAGGCGTGGGACAGACTTCGGTGGTCGATGCTGCATGAGAACGTGTGTCGCAGCGTCGGGGTTGGAGCTTCGGCGGCGAGGAAGACCGCACACGCGCTACAAAGGAAGGCATGCGGCGGTACCTACCATGGATTCGGGCTAGGGTAGGCAGGGAAGGATTGCCGCTGGTATTTTTTTGGAACGCCGTGAAAACGTGATGCCGTATAGGTTAGATTAGATGTGTTGGGAAAACACACGTAAGACTTCATGATTCAATGATTGCCGGCCAAAAGTTTTTTCTTTTTTAAAAAAAGGTTTCATTTAACATAATGGCAGAGGTGGGTAATTTTGTAGAAAGTTAAATATATAAATCCAATGGTTGTTGACGTCTAAGACTTTTTGATTCGATGGCGGATGTTTCTGATTAACGTGAGATTTTCTATTATTTATCTTTTTTCTAGCGCATTTGGTGAGGATTAATGTGGAGCCTCGTTGGAGCCTCCAATTAGTAATAGTAAGATTGTTTATTCTCTCTCGTTCTCATATATCAATAAGGTGATGCATGCTTGTGTACATAATTCCCTGATTGCAACACGTCTAAAGTATTGGCTATAAACATCACGCTTGGCTTGAAGTAGTATCATTTTTGTGTAACAGTAAAACACACTTTTGTAATTTGCACTATCATGGTGTGATTTTTTTTTTACCTGTTGCAATGCACTGGCTAAAATGACTTAAAATTTGAAATGAAAGGAATAGTACTTAACAACAACCCCTCGGTTAGAACAGCCATAAAGCACATATATGTACTCTTATATTTTCAAATCAAAAATGAATCATGCACATATATAGTACATCTATAAACGTTGCTAGCAAAATTAAGATGCATGCTCAATCTTGAAAAAGTATATGAAAAGAACAAAATTGAGGCACATGTGCACAGTGCACTAGAAGACTTAGTACACATGCACTTGATCTTTGTCATTTTTATATGACTTTTTTAGAAAATGGTTTTTGCATCTCAATATTTACTGCAATGTACATCCCATGATGCACTATGTATGTATGCCATTGTAAAATTATTAAGTCTCTAAGAGAAACTCCAAGAGAGATGATATTTTGATTGAGTCTAGTTTAGATGTTTTGTAGTATAAAATAGATGCCAACTAATGTAATTCCAAAATACCTAGTAGGCTATTCCATATAGGCGCTTGCCATCGCCTCACGCACACGGGGCTCCCGCGTCTCGACTCCTCGCACCGATAGCATGGGAAAGACGGGAACATGCGCAACATTGGGAGCTATGTGCAATGGACCGGAAGAAGATGAAGGGCATGTTTGGAGGAAGGAGCACTGGCTCCGGCTCCGACACTGTTCACCTGACAAACGGTACTGTTCACATGACACACTGTGACCTTTTTTTCTCTCTCTACTCTCCCTTCTCTCACTGACACTAGCTACTATTCACAGTAGCCCCCGGAGCCATGATTTCGAGGCTTCTCTAGCTCCTCCTCCTGACGTCTACAGTATGTCTACAGTAAAGGAGCCGGAGTCGGTGCTCCTTCCGCCAAATAGGCTCGAAGGATTGGAGCGGCTCATCTACAAGCTAGCGTAGTAGACGAAACTCTCGAAGCGGTCATGGCAGGAGCTATTTAGCCTCTCTCTAAGGGTTTGTTTGATGCCCATGTAATTGCCTCGTTCCACACATGTTGAAGTGGGTTTGAGTGTATTTAAACTAAGTTACACTCTAATCCACTCCAACACATGTGATTTGAGGTAGATACATATACATCCAAATAAGGCTTAAGTTGCTAGTGTGTGTCTCCATGGTGCCATGGAGTCTGGGACTGACTACATCGAGCCATGACCTCCTCACCAAGGTCATCTCATGATGCTACCCAAAAGTCCCCTTCAAGGTCTTAGGGCGTGTTTGGTTGTGACCCTAGAGATGTCTTGCTTGGAAAAATTCAGTGCCCACAAGTTATATCATTAATGTAGTCCATTTTGTCTAGCCAAGCAACAACACTAGGTAGATTAATTGTTTAGATGAAGTTCAGTTGCTGGAAAAGTGACTAGATGCATTAATTATGTACAAATCTCTCAAGGCAAGTTGTTGTAATAGCGAGCCATTGATTTTCTATGCCTGGACCTTGATGTATATGGATCTGTTTGGTTGGAAGCCTGGGTGATTTGCCTAGGAAAAAGGTGTTAGAGTTGCCTTAAAATTAAAATAAAGTTGTCGGCCAGGCAAGTTAAAGAGTTATTCGTTTGGTTTTGCAAGTCTATCTTGGGAAAGCTAATGAAAAGAGAGCATTTTTTGTCTATTCCCTCCATCCCAAAACGTTTGCACTTGCGCTTCTCGAGAAACAACTTTGACATATTGTATATTAAAAAATACTAATATTTATAATACATAACTAATATCATTGGAAAGATATAAGAATCTAGGTTTTTTAAAGAAATATTTTAGAGATACAATGTTGCACGTATTTTATACAAATCAAGTCAAACTTATGGCACGAAAATCGAAAACGACATTCATTTTGAGACGGAGAGAGCACGAGAGAAGTAATTAGTTTTATTTACTTAATTAAAAATACCTTAAATGTACTTAATCAATTTATTTGCAAGTCTAGGATAGAGAGTGTGTTTAATTAGTATTAGACAAAATAGGCAAACCGCATTCGCCTAGCCGGCTCGAGTCGAGCACTGAAGCCACCCGACGTATAAACACCTAGACTCCTCCAACACGGGATCAGGATTGGATGGCGGTCGCCAGTGGCCTATGCACCCGAAGGCAAGCCGGAGGAGGTCTGGGTGTGAGGCAAGCCAGAGAGAGTGCGGGGTGGTGGTTGCGCCTCGCCGAGGAATCTGATGAGCCGCTTGCCTAGGACGCCGGCCAGCGGGGCTGCCGAGCCTCATTGCTACTCTTCTTCTCCGAAGAAGGCGAATGACCTATTGTCTCAGACCTCCTCAACCTATCTCATGGGCTGGGCTCCCATGTGCATGCTACGCGTCGTGGGGAAGGGATCCCTCTCCGCCGAGGGAAGACAGGGTCTGACACTAGAGTTTCGTCGGCCTGGCATTAGGGAAGCAATTTTGTAGATTGTTTAGGACCTCATAATAAAAGTTTTTGATTGACCTCTTAATCAATCTATTTGATCTTAATGTAGTATGGTGCTAGTTATACTGCAAATATCAAAAGTTGGTCTTTGCCTTTATGTACATACAAGATTCATCATTTGGTTAGATTATATCTACACAACTACACGAAAAGGTTTGTCATTCAAAATGAGTTAGTCAGTTGCTTTGGACATCAGTACGTACATTACTTGTGGAGATATTAATATTCATGTAACGTACAAAGAATTTAGGTAGACATACATTAGTTATTATTTTGATCTTATTCTAGAGAGAACTATTGTTGGCTTTGGTCAACAAAATGTAAGGGTGAAGGGATGAGGGAAAAAGACAAGAGTTCATCCCCTCTCCTCTCCTCTCCTCTCCTACTCCCTTTTTATAGCGGAGGTGGACAGGAGATGGCATTTCATTATTCCCCTAGACAGGGTTTGTATTTACAAAGATGTCACGATAGGCTACAAAGACCCTCTAAATATTATTTTGTGAGCATTGGGCTATGCAATTGGGCCTTGAACATGGTAATGGGGTCCTAACGTATTAAACACCCCGAATAGTAGCCCCTCGGCTATTCGGGTTTGATTGAATGTTCAAAGCCCATAGCTGAATACAACAAAGTGTGTCCCAATTACATCTTAGATGGACGGTCCAGTGGGACGCTACCCACCAGGGTTCAAATCCTGGTGCTCGCACCTTTTCCTGGGATTTTCCTAGGATTTACCGGCGTAATGCATTAAGTGGTAAACGACGTTCCCGTCGACGACGAGGCGCCAATGGTGACGACTTCGAGAATCTCAGATCCGTCGGGTGCTCAGTCCTTCGTAGGTGCTCATAGGGGTCGGGTTTGCGTGCGTGTGTTCATAGGGGGTGAGTGTGCGTGCGTGTTGTGAGCGTCTGCGTTGTACTGTTTAATTCTCAAAAAAAAAAAATTACATCTTAGATTTGACACACAACTTGCATCTTCATCAACAAAGTTTAGGGACCATTTCATCTTTAGCTAGTTTTTGTCTTGTCTTTGATGGTGCACTTTGCTCGCACGTTCGGGTCGGGTTTCTCGATGACTTGCTCCTCGCAATTTAGTTTTAACAGGAAAAGCGGTTGACGTGGGCGAAATAGTCGTAGGCGATCAGGACATGTCTTCAATCCTTCATTCACTGGCACCAGGAAAAGCTTCGGTCTTTGAGTGGATTGCTTGTCCAATGTGATCGACGTCAACCCTTCTTGGTTGACGCTTGTGAGATTCCTTTGATGATGATGATGATGGTGATCTCCTTGTTCCAAAATATTAGCGAGGACAAAGTCGAAGATGCTGATTGACAGCTCCTCTTCCTTGAAATGTTGTTGAGAGTGTTGAGGGTGCCAATGGAGGCAACCTTCCTAAAATGTTAGTCACATCGAAGTCGTTTGCATTGATGAATTGTGGGTTTCCCTTTTTGCAAATAATAGGATCTCTTTTTGCGTCGGGGCAAAAAGAGGTGAAATTATCCCCTCGTTGCTTTTATATTATTTCGGCACCCCTAATCTTTTGGGGTGAGTAGTGGAGTGCAAAATGAGCACCACAATGCTTTTATATTATTTTGGTGTCAACACCCCCCAAAAAAAAAAAAAAAAATAGACGAAGGGGTGAGTAGAAGCTAAAAGAGCCCCATTGACGCGCTTTTCTATTATTTTGATGCCAACCCCCAAGATTTTGAGGCGAAAAGGGCGAATAGAGGCTAAATTAGCCCCTCGGTGTTTTATACTATTTCATCGCCAACCCCCTGAAAGGTCCTAAATGGCTAGAGGGTGGGTGAATAGCCTAATAAAAATTTCTACAACAACACTTGGGTTAGCAAAGTGGTTAGTAAATAAGACGGCGTAGCAATTTTTTGCGCAGAGCTTCAACTAGTTATGCAAGCCACCTAGCAATTTTAGCTATTCTAATATCTCTAATCACACACAATTGCTATGTCACTAGGTTACTCCTAGGTGAACAAGAAATGCTAACTAAAACTAACACTACGAGCTAAACAAGCAATATAAGCTAAGTAATGTGGGAAGAGCTGGAATACAATACCACCGAGAAGAGTAGAGGTTGATACCAATCACCGATGCAATAAGAAATCTCCAACGAGCTAGTCAAGATTGACACAATGATTTTTCCCCGAGGTTCACGTGCTTTGCCGGAACGCTAGTCCCCATTGTGGCGATACACCCACTTGATGATTCGCTAGCAAATGGCTGGTGCCAAATCCCTCGGAGGGAGCCCGCAAGAATCACTCACAAGATGGGGATCCACAAGGCACGAGCAATCTACTAGAGTAGACAATTGCGATCTCCTCGCGGAGAAGGCTCAAGAACCCCTCACAAATCCACCAGTGTAGCCTCGAACAATCACCGAGTCGAGCTCAACACCACCACAACTCCAAGCCACTAGGGAACCAAGAAAATTCCCAAGAGAAACAAGAATCCCGTAGCTCCTCCGAAGAACAAGTGCCTCTAGATGCAATCAATATGCAAATGCACTTGAATCTCACTCAATCTCACCAAAGATCGAAGTTAGGTAAGAGAGATGAGTGGAGGGGAGTTGTCTCATCTCAAGAGAGAGTTAGAATGTTCAAATGTGCAACAGAGAGTTCCCATGGCCGGCCACACAAGTATTTATAAGCCCCCCAACGAAATAGAGTCGTTGGGGGCAAAACGTTCAAAATTACATGCGAGGGACGCGCCAATCGCTAGCAAGGGACGCACCAGTCATGTGTAAAACTTGCGCGATTGAACTAGCCTTTGGCGTCTAGCACAGCGTCTGGGCGACGCGGAGGGACGCGCTAGTCGCTAGCGAGGGGCGTGTTCGGGCGCAGCATCGGCCAACGCCCGCGCGCAGCCCTCTCTGGACTGCGTCTGGCGCACGCGAGGGACGCGTCTAGCGCAGCGTCTGTCGCGTGTATCTCTGCGAGATGTCGTCGTTCTTCATCGCCTTCGCTTCGATTCAAGTTCCGCCACTTGCCTCAAGTTGCCAACACGTCGAAGTATGTCTCGATAGCATGAGTGTTAGCATTTTGAAAACATTTGTCAAGGGCGAAGTTAGTGCTCTCGATTCTAAATGCATATGTAAGTCAACATGAATCTAGAGGCACTTCTAATGCGGATTAGCCGTGGATTCCCCTCTTGATAGTCGGCTATCTATCCCAAGCGTGATCACACTCTCTATATGTCTTGATCACCAAAAACAACCCTATCAAGTTATACCTTTGCCTTGATCTCTCGAAGTTTTACTTTTCCAACAAGCGAGCTTGATGATCCATCATGTCCATCACCATCATCCATGTTCATGATCATGTAGCTTCACCTAATCCATGCTATCCTATCTTATAAGCACACTTAGAGTAGAGGATTAGCATAATAGGGTTGCATCAATTTTCAAAACCAAACATGAGATTTCACTCCCCCCCCCTCCCAAAAACTTTTTGAGGAGAATAGATGGGAAATATAACCCCTCGGTGTTTTTTGGCAATGTGAGGTATGGTTATTGCACTCAAAAACATGCCGAGTTCGTAATATTGATGGAGTAAATTTCACTAGAATACAGACCCAGGTGCGCTACGGAGTAAGACAAAAACTCTTTGCCTATGCGTTTGCTCAATAGTCGTTTGTTTCGCTCTCTCGGCCAAAAAGAATTCATGCGTGAACAATACACTATGCCAGAAATCGCTATATGTGACACTTGTTAACTGCTATTAGCAACGCGTTTTTCATGTGTCGCCCTTTTTATGTCGAGATAAGGACATATCTGTGACGCGTCACCGATAAGGTGCGCATATTGGCTACACGCATCATCGATAAGGTGTTATCAGTGACACATATAGGCTACATGCGTCACTGATAAGCGGTTATCGGTGACACGTATTGGCTACACACGCCACCGATAAGGTATTATCGTGACATATGTAGCCAATACGCGTCGCTGATAGCTATTTCAGAAAAAAGAAAAAACAACTACTTGGGTCCTATATACATCAACCGTATCCTATAGGTGCTGCTTCAGTGCTCATTCTTTATACCAGCTGGTTGCACATCTATATAGATTCGGCTATTCCAAAGTTGCACTAACTTTGCAAAGTGCTCCCAAACATCGTTGCAGATGTATGTCTTGGATTTATATAGTTATAGTACAACAAAAAAGCCCCCTTTGAGCAGTTCTAGGACTCGCGGGAGAGCCCCCTCTCACACGATCCATACACATGCAGAGAATATTTAGTACTCAATCTATCCTAAATTATAAAACATTTGACTTTTTTGACACCAAGTTTAACCATTTGTTTTTATTTAAAAATTTGTTCAAAATAACTTCTTTTTGTCGTGGCTAGGTTTATTAATGAAAATTCTTCAAAAATGACTTAAATTTGACTATATTTGCATTTTTTTTTTGAATAAGATGAGTCGTCAAATTTGTGGTTAAAAAAAAAAAAATCAAACTTCTTATAATTTAGGATGAAGGGAGTATATTCTCAACATTAAGGCCATTCTCGCAAAGAGTTTCGATTGTATTTAATAGCTGCCATGTAGCCATTTTATATATGATGTGGCAACATTTTTTAAAAAAAAAAGGAAAGAAAAGAATGGCGCGATCGCCAAAGGAATGAAATTAAATATCTAGAATGAAACTTTTTTTATTGACAATGCATAAAAACACCATGAAAGTTTCTTACAGAGACAATGCATAACAAACACCTTTGAAGACGCACAAATCTTGAAGTGATATGGTCATATGGATGAACAACACATAGCCTAAATAGATCACAAATTTCACGCAACTGATGGATAGGAATAGTGGAGAAGTAATGCGAATATGCTAGTTCGTTGACTTATGTACAAGACAAGAAGGAGTAGGCGGCGAGGGAGGTCAGCATCGTCATGTCTCCCTACCTTCGTCGACAACGACCCACTAGCGTTGGGGGTCGTGCGGGGCGCGGTGCCTCACATTTGGGCTGACTCCCTATGCTCGATGAGCTCGTGGCCTCCATAGCAGTGGAGCTGTCTACCTCTGTGGAGTCCCCGTTAGTGCTGCACTACAAGAAATTTGGCCTTCTATGACAAAGTACTTTTTAGTCACAAATATGATACATTTATGACAATTTTTCAATGGATGACAAGTGTTTGTGACTAAAATGTGTTTTAGTCATAAACATCTATCACCTTGTGCTCTTCCCACCCTTTGTGACAATAGCTCATGACAAAAGTGATCGAATGTTATTGTCATCAATTAAAAATCGTATTAAAAAACACTTTGCCACAACCATGTGGATGCAACCATGACCTACTATTATATATAATTTGTGGAAATATATAATCTTTGTAAGTAAGTTCAAAACTCTATTTTCAACATTTAGTGTTAACCTTACCACAACAGTCGAGCCCCCTTCGTCGCCACGTATGGCTGCTGAAGTGTTGGACGCCCGACATTCTTTGGCACACCCCCTCCCGCCTCCTCCTACGACCACGGCTCACCTCTGCGATTCTTTGA
The DNA here is from genome assembly GCA_015847255.1 of Hyparrhenia diplandra. Taxonomy (NCBI): domain Eukaryota; kingdom Viridiplantae; phylum Streptophyta; class Magnoliopsida; order Poales; family Poaceae; genus Hyparrhenia; species Hyparrhenia diplandra. Next base: position 65,716 of record JADLZK010007847.1, read on the forward strand.
GGCATTGGAGGCTGCCGGTGGACGGCACCTCGGTGGAGGACACCACGGTTGCCGCATAGCACATGTAGGATGTGCCTACTACTCACCCCCGAGCTTCCTCCGGCGTCTTCGACATCGCCTCGCAGAGCTAGAGGTCCCGACGGCGCGAGATTGAAGATATGGTGTGTGTGCCGTTGGCATCGCCACTTATCAAGTCGGGGCTGCGCTTTTCGTCGGTCGCGTACTCCAGCCTCCACCCACGCCTGCGTCGCGGCCGGCCGTATCGCGGAGCAACCGAGGGCAGCTAATGTGACTTTGCAGGCCCATGTGGTCTTGCTTCGAAAATTGGGCATTGAAGTGGAGGCGGGGGGCTCCCCCGCCATTGAGGAGAAGGTGAAGGCGGCCTTCAAGGGGGGGGGGCGTCGCGATCTAAGCGGCACCGTTTTCAAATGCTTCTTGATGAAACTTTGGACACCTCCACTCTAGACCTCAACACCAAGGGTGCGGAAGAGGAGGTCGCCTAACCCGACTCACGGCAGGATGATTTGTCGCAAACTTGTCTAGATGTAATCTACGCTAATGTATTCGATAGTTGTTAGGTTTGACATTGGTAATTGTTTGGTTATATATCATTGCATCTTGTTATTTGAATTTTATTATGCTTAATGAAAAACACGTAATTGCGTGTTTAAAAAAAAAAGGAGTAGGCGGCAGTGGAATCATAGGTATCGTGATAGCATTCAATGTAGTTATTGTTCTATATCAAAACTAGCTTAGATGCTTGCAGACAATCAATTCTAGATATCGGAACAGATGTCGAACCTATATCTTCTGATGATGACAAGAAGAAGGGCTGACTGCGCTGACGTACTGATAGTGACAAGAAGAAAGACACTAATATATGGCTAGACAAGAGTTGCATTTTGAAGTTAGCTAGGTAGACCGGACAGACCACTGCATTTTTTTAGATACAGAATTAGGTTTAGGACTACCTCTACGAGTGATTCCATGGGAGACCAACTCGCTAGGCTAAAAAAAAAAAAAAAAAAAAAAAAAAAAAAAAAAAAACTCGCTAGGCTAACCGCAATTAGTTTTTGTTGAGAGAAAACCGGGAACTTCAGGAATTGGTCCATAGACGCGGAAAATTCAACATTGGGCCAAAGTACGTGGGCCTCAAAAGTCCAGCCCGTTAAAAACTGAAAGGCCACTAGTGTTTTTGTTTGCAACTAGAAAGCCCATTAGTCACCTCTACGACCCCAAGACGACCCAGGAAGAGTCCAACCAGGCTAACCCTTCTCTGCTCCGACGGCCTAAACCCCCGCCGCCGAAATGCTCCTCCGCCCTCTCCTCCGCCGCGGCGCCGCCGCCGCCGCCGCTGCCGCGGTACCCTCCGGCGGACAGCGCGCCACCGCGCTCCCCGACCCACCCGCATCACTCGCCTCCCTTCTCCTCGCCTCCCGAGCCTACGCGAAGGCCAAGGGCGGGGGCAAGCCGGCGTCGTCCACGTCAAATCGCGGCAAGGTCCGCGCCAAGGACCAGCGCGGGGTGGCGTCGGCCGATGATGCCGCCGGGGCCGATTTCTCGGCTGGAGGAGGCGGGGCCGACGACATTGACACCGAGTTCGAGCTGCCCACCGACCCGCTGCCCCCCACATACGACCCAGCTCTGGACGTCGGTCCCGGCGTCCGCCCGCTCTTCGCCTTCACCGACACGTTCGGGTCCTTCGCCCACCGCGACGCGAACGTCTATGTCGACTTCACGTAGGCACCCTCCTCCCTCTCAATTATATCTCCAATGTGCGTGGATTTTGAAGGTTTGGATCCTGTGCTGGCATTGTGAAGGTCTGTCTAGCCACGTTAGCAATTTAGGTTGCAATTGATGGTTTAAGTAGGGTTGAACCTTTGTCTGTTGCTTCATCTGTAATCTCACGATGGAGTCTGGGGTTGATTTTTTTTTTTATTTTTTTTTGCACATATAGGATTGATTGATGTTATCTAGATCTCCATTGATTTGTCCAAGTTTTGTAATTTGTTTGTTTTTGCTTCACTCCAAGGCCATTTGATGATTTGACTAAATTGTATTCATTTTCTTAATGTGTATGTCTAATTGTTGAAATATTACCTTTTCCCAAATTAGGTGGACGCAAAATACTGTATTATATAGTATTTTGTAGTATCTTGTCTCATTAGATGTAAAAGATAATTCATTTCGTACACTAAGCTGCAACAGGGAGACTGAATATTGCTCAGATTTAATTTCTTGGATGCTATTGGCAGATTGTTTTGGATTGTTGACTTATTCCTCTGTCATGTGGCATATTTTTCAGTTTGGATGAATGGAATGCCGTTTTACCAGAAGGGTTGCCAGCGGGCATGATGAAAGAGTTTCAGGAGACAAGACGGTGTGCTGTGATGGTGAGGAAGAGCTTCCTAGACCTCCGGGATAACTTCCGTAGGATTGTTGATCCTGCTGTTACAACAAAGCTCAAAGGTGTGTACTGTGTTGACACTTGTGCATATTGGATTCTTGGATGCTACTCCATGCTATTAAGACTATGAGATGTGTTAGCCTCAGATGATACATGATGTGCTGTCAATTGATGCTGTGTGTACAGTGCTTTTGTTGGTGCCTCTTAATTTTTATGTTAGCATGGATAATTTTGTTGCTGGGTTCCTTCAGATTATAGTGAACACTTTTGCTGTTGATTGCATCATCAGCATCATGCTAGTCTTTATGGTGTCAAACAAATGCTGCTTCTGCTATTCTGTTAACATGCATCATATTTGTGGTTTGATTGAACTGATTTACTGATATGTTAACTTTCTCAAAATTGACATTGGAAATTAAGATAATATGCCCATTGATTTAGTATTTGTTTGTTTTGACTCTTTAAGGCATACTATCAGAGCAAAAAGAAAAGAAAGGGTGACTGAGGAACTAGCTTTCTTAATTCTAGAAATGGTGGTACCCACGGTTTGATTTAGCGGGGTCTTCAACATCATTCTTGGATTGCTAATTTCTCTTATAATATATCATTCATGGCAACAAAAGTTTGATTATTAGTAAGTTTTTGTAAGTACAAATCCAAAGTTTCATATTGTTAGACTAATTGTTGCTTGTTGGTGAAAGATTGCGGAGTTTGAATTTTTTAGTATGTGCCCACCTTATATTATGGGACAGAAGGAACATGATTTTTTACCTAGCAAGATTAATAGTGAAAAAGCCCCCTTCTCCTTACTTTTCCTTGTCTTAACTTTCTGATGCAAGTTCTGAATTGATACTGGTGTTGCAGAAAGAATTGCAGTGCCATCAATCTATAATCATGCAAATAATGGCACATTTGAAAATGTATAATATATTAATATGCCATTATATCCCATATATTGCTAGAGTAAAGCTGTTTAATTTGCACTACGATTTTTACTTTGTTTTTCTCTGAACACATTGCCATTGCAAAACATATCCAATACAATGTGATTGCATATGCATATATTTTCCGCAACACTGTATCTCAAGACCTCAATCATTTTCCTGCTTGTCTGTATCCAGATACCAAAAAACAAATTGTCCTGGATGGCCCACGGAGTTGTGGTAAAAAGCATTGCACTTGCAATGCTTGTCCATTGGGCACGTACTGAAGGATGGCTGGTATTTTATGTTCCACATGGGAAGGATTGGACTCATGGAGGATTCTTCTATAGAAACACATATAGTGATTTGTTCGATACACCAATACAGGCTGCGAAGATCTTGCAGGTGCTAACATCTGTGATTTTGTATGTTCCAGTTGCTTCAAATATACTTTTTTTCATATTTATCTTTTTCTTTTCTCAGTATATATGGATGCAGAGAGAATGCATTATCATCTGTTTTCCTTGTTTTATTTGTTTGTAATCTTTCTACACAATCCAAATAATGTTAGTTTGATGTATGTGATGATATAGTAACCATGAAGTGGGCAAGTGGCAACAATTGTAAGAATACGATGTGTTGATAGGTGGACTATGGTCATGCATATATTGATTAACATTCAATCTTATTTGGTACTGGTGGAGTCTCTTCTGTTTTCAAATTGCCACTATGAAATCTAAGTATCTGTTATGGTTACATATTTGCCTAAAGATTGATATTATTTCTAGACACATCTCACCTATGCTATTTTGTACCATCAGTTCGTACTCTATACTGTATGTAAACTGGGTTTGTCTAATCTCAGTTGTATTATTGATAATAAATTAGTGGGAATGTTAGCTTATGCAGTTATGCTTGTTTAGTATATATTTCCTTTGTTACACTTGGGTCCATGGATACTTTATTAAGCATACACATCCATTGCTAGAAAGTGGCTAATCTGTGACATTTTTTTCAAAATTCAAATCTTACCACTAATTTGTACTGGAACTTATTTATAGAACCTATGAAAAGTCATGAGAGTAATTTTAGGACAATTACGCACTTATCTAGATATTTTAAAAGATATATTGTGCCAAAATGTAAAATGCTGCATGGTGCATGCTCTCCACTTGCACTACATCACTTTTAGTTGCAGGAAGTACATCTTAAACCTATGATTTATGGCAACATATATATTTGGTTTGATACTGCAGTGTTTTGGATGGAACACCATTTCCTCTAAATCTGTTTCTATTGCTGCTTCAGGATTTTTTGAAGTACAATGAAACACGCTTTACTACAATTACCATGTCAAATTTTTGAGCCTATTCCCTGGGAGAAGGTGCTGGTGTTGGAATGATGAAAGGGGCTGACACAATGGAAATGCCTGAAGGGTCCACATTATATGATCTCATTCAAACTGGGATAACTCACACACATGCTTCAGTTGGTGTCGTAGTTCGCTTAAGGAAGGAGCTGTCCCTTGTTCAAGACGTGCCTGTACTATTTGCCATTGATCAAGTATGTCGGACCATTGACATGGCTGCTGCCACTTCAATGTTTGATATGTTATATGTATAAAATTCCCATTAATGTGAAACACACTAAAAGATTTTCTTTTTTTCTTTTTGCAGTACAATAGTTGGTTTACATTCAGTGAGTTCCAGGAACCTGTGACGGTCCGATCCTGTCGATCGATCCATGCAAAAGAGCTTACAATGGTTCGTTGCACTGAGATACTTCACCATGTTCAATCATGTTCAGTCATCACATTCTTTTATGTCCTTCAGTATCCTCCTTTGAAAGTAGCAAATATTTGCATTTAATTTTTGGTTGTGATGTTGTAAAGTTGTTAAGTCCTTACACTTTTCTATGTGTTCATTCTCTTTTCTTTTGTAACCTTTCATGCACTCTGTTCTGTTGCCTAATGAGTAAATATGCAGTTTCAGTGACTTATTTGTGTAAAGATAAACAAACGAGTCTGTATTATCTTTTTTTTTTTTTAACTGCTCAGTGGAAATCTGGAATACATGTGGCAAGTGTAGTAGCATCATAGCCCTTTTTTTAAACAATAGTAATCAGTTCCCTGGACATACACACTTAATGTTTCACTTGTACTATAAACAGGTCAATGCTTATAGATCAATGCTGCACAATGATATGATGGTGGGGGCCTTTTCACACTCAACAGCAGTTGGCAAACTACGGCAGGAACTGCCAGATGTTCCTTCTAATGCTCGTTTGATCTTTCCACGTTACAACTTAGATGAAGCTGAGACTGTGTGTCACTATTACATGAGGTAATTTAAAAAAAAAAAGAAATTTGGTATATTTCTATCTGTTGATAGTGTTTAACAATCTGCAATGGTTGACTCTGGCATATTACTTGTTAACTCAACTCAATAAATGAAAATTGGCAATGCACTTGGCCAGGCAAAAGATCATTCGGCGTGAGAATTTTTCAGAAGAGAAATGGAAAAAGATATATTACTTATCAAATGGAAATGGTGCAGAGATGAGATGGCTTGCTGCCTTTGTTTAAGGTACTATACCATCCCTGAAGGCAAAAATGCATTTTGCTCCCCCAAATTTATTCTTAATATTATTATGCAATATATATTTTTATCAGTAATGACAATAATGATCTGTAATCAACTAGTCATATATAGCTTCAGATGGCATCAATTTTTCACTCCACTGAAATAATTAGCTTTTAGTAATTTTCTGATAGTATCTTCTGCCTCTGTCATGCAGTTTCTGCTACCTGGATTATACTCACACTTTTGATGGTGGTCTAGAATGATTGCCACTTCTGTTTCAGCATGCCATTCGACACCACAGTTATTTTGTTGTACACTTGTAGTCTGTCTCACGACATTCCTAGCAGGAAATTTGGCTTCAACATCAATTTTGCTGAGTAGGAGATAAAACATGAGTTTCTGGCTCAGTTACATGATTATAGTAGCATTGGGCCCCTTCCAGTTCTGCTCAGATGCTAGATACAAAATAATAACCAACTGATTGTGTAACATTGTTCTTGAAGAAGTTTTCACATGTTTTGGCTTCTCTGTTTTTCGTATGGCTGCCGGCGAGCTCACAGTGCAGATGAGTATGATATGCGTTGATACCAATCTACTCAGCATGCTATATTGTTGCTGAATTGAGCTCCCATTGACTAGTTTTTTTATATATATTTTGTTGTACGAATCGAACGATTATTTGAGTTGGGAACAATATTCTTTTTTGTGGAATTCAAAGGTTACTTGTATGAACCATATTATCCCCTTTACAGTTTAAGTAGTTCAGCTTTCCCTTTTTGATGTTACCACATTGTTGATTCTGTCGTACTACTTTCGATCGTGGCTTTCTGTATGTCATCACATTTTTGTTTGTCCCATGCCGTTCATAGTTTTTCCTTCTGAAATATTCTTTTTTATTTTACAAATGAATAACTGTTCTTTGGTCCAACAACTTCTTCGTTTGTCTAAAGACCCCAGGCCTCCCTGTCTAAGCTTAGCACCCAAATTATCAAATATGGTTCAGTTTACGCCTCCAAAGTCTATCTTGAGAAATATCTACTGTTTATTAATATTAGAAAAAATAGATATATATATATATTATACGAGTATATATAGACACACATGATGTTTACAGTTGATTGAAGTGGACGCTGGCAATGAATGGTATGTGAGCCACAGAGCTCCCGCTCCCCTAAAATTCTCGTGAATAAGCCAAGCACATAGGGAGATCTCGTGAGACGTGGCGTAGTGACATTTATACCTCCATGATTTCAAGTGAACCATTACCTTTTGGGATCCCATCAATATTTTAGCCAATGGTAATGCCTATCAGCCTATGACATAAGAAAACACTGCATAATTTTGTTTCAGAAAAAAAAGAAAACACTGCATAATTGATAAAATCTTGTAAAGATCATAAAAAAAATCAAATATGTATATTTTTACATAACAAGAGGGGTTGCTTCGTGTATAGATATATTAATAAAAGGGGATATTACAACCGGAAAAGAGAAGCAAATTTATCAGACTTCAACAATACATTCAGAGAAACATGACAGTATAAGGTAGTGGTGATTAATATGAACTAACAACCACTTAATTATTGAGTAAAAATATATTTATCTCTGATAGCGTGCATCTCTGCAGCAGCATCGTTCATTGACAATCGCTCCGTGGGCAATTGCTTCGAACAAAGGACACCAAGCTGAATGACGACCGACAAACATTCCATGTTTCTTGTTATATGTTCTTTATCATTGTTGTTGTTTATTCCATCATGCAGCCAGATGTTGGAATCTGCTATCTCCATAATCTTGTGAGGAAGAGCTGCCTTGGCATAATAATGCAAGCTCATCCCATCTCTAAACATATCATCTGTCGGGCTCTTCCCTGTGAACATCTCGATCAAAGTGATGCCAAGACTAAACACATCTCCAGAAGTTGACACCGTAAGCCCTTCTCCATATTCTGCAATGGAGTGAAATATAAGACAAGCCATAACTAAAAATAAATCCAAGATGTTCTAACAAAAAAAAAGGCACGGCCATCAATGAAGTATACTATAGTTATCAATGGTGATGGTATGCATTTGGTATATTGTGCTTTCTAAAAAATTGCACACCTCGGCCACTATAAAATCATTCTTAATTAAATGACCTTTCCTATCTTGTATACTTAAACAACCAACATATGACATTGGGAAAACTAACTTAAAATAACTCCTCATCTTCATCTAAATTATCCATAATGACATCATGAAAAATAACATATAGTAAATAGTAAAATTTACTTTTGAATTGCCCACTACTATTATAAAAAAATTATAGTATTCTGAGTCTAAATCTAATAGCAAGCATATGTTGTTGCTTTTTTTTAAAAAAAAAAAAAAAAAACTATAAGAGCAAAAGATAAACAATTATGTGAGCTCTAAACCAATTACCCATGAATTTCTGACTTTTTTTTTTAATAATTATTAACCTATGCAGCAACACTTATTGATTAATTACCTAATGGGATAGATGCTATTATTTGAAGCATGAAACAAAAGAACTTGAGTTACCTGGAGCAATATATCCAATGGAACCTCTTATTCCTATGGTACTACTGGAATTCACATGATGTTTGCTTGTTGCTTCATCTAGAACTCTAGCAATGCCAAAATCTCCAACACGAGCTCTCATGTCCTGATTGAGAAGAATATTGCTTGGCTTGAGATCACAATGGATGATTGGTGGCTGGCTGCCGTTGTGAAGATAGTCCAAAGCATCCACAATGTCTACAGCAATATCCAACCTCTGTGACAAGGTGAGTGCTACTTGTCCATTTTGTCCTTCAAAATTAGAGTGGATCCATCTGTCTAAGCTTCCATTAGGCATCAACTCAAATACTAGTGCTCTGAAGTCCTGACCTTGGTGGTTGATGCTTGAACAACATGTGATGATTTTTACAAGGCATCGGTGCTTTACTCTTCTTAGTGCCTCACATTCTGCTTGGAAACTTTTGTACGATCCTGATAGCTGGAGATTGAATACCTTAACAGCTACAACAATGGCTTGATTTTCTAGCGTGCCCTTGTATACTGTACCATATCTTCCCTTCCCAAGCACATTTTCTTCTGAAAATCCATTTGTTCCTTTTAGTATATCATTGTAAGGAACCATTGGAAGCTCTTTCTCAGTAAGTTGTGGTGGCTGTATTGCTCTATTTGGTTCTGTCTTGGACTTTCTGTAATGAAATATAGCCCAAACAAGAAATAGTAAGAGCAGGACAGCTCCTATTGTTGGGATTGCTATTTCTAGAGACTTTGGCATGGTTTTCTTCTCACCCCTAATAGTGGAGTTTGGGCATCTTGGTAGACGAAGCTGTGGTACTCCACCACATAACTTACTGTTGCCAACAATTGATAGTCCAGTTAGATTTTTGAAAACCCCTTCCACTGGTACATCACCTTGCAAATTGTTGAAGGATAGATCAAGGTGGAGCAATGACGTTGAATTACCTAATAGCTGTGGGATTGATCCTGATAAATTATTATGGGAAAGATACAACTCCTGCAAGTTAGTAAGGCTGCCTAGATTACCAGGGATAGTACCATTCAGTTTGTTGTTTGTCAAATTCAGAAGAGTGAGGCCTGCCATATTCTTCAAAGTAGCAGGTATGCTGCTTTGGAATGAATTACCATCCATTAAAAGGATTTCCATGACTCCACAGTTTCCAATGGTATCAGGGATTTCACCTGACAATTTGTTTCCTGAAATGGAGAGCTGTTTGAGGTTTACCAAATTACCAACTTGTACAGGAAGGGATCCTTCCAGCAGGTTGTAAGACAGACTAAGATATATCGAGATTGGCGATAGCTCCAAAATTTCCTTTGGAATAAAACCAGTAAGCTTGTTACTTGATAGATCCAAGGTTGAAAGTTTGCTCAAATTTCCAATACTTGGTGGAATTGGCCCCTCCAAGTTGTTGTCATGTGCATCAAGTATAGATAAACCAGTGATGTTCCCGACGGTGAATGGTATGACTCCTGAGATGTTGTTGGAATCAAGATATAGCTCGGTCAACTGTGTAAGCTTTCCTATGCTTTCAGGAGTGTCCCCACTGAGTAAGTTGCCTGTAAAATCAAGCGTCTGAAGACCAGCAAGATTGCCAATCTCGGATGGGATGTTACCAGATATCGTATTGTTGGGAGTCCGAAGCCACTGGAGATTTGCGGAGAAATTAGCCACCGAGCTTGGTAGTTTCCCGGCAAACCTATTCCATCCGATGGTCAGAATCTGCAATCTGCTGCAGTTAGTCAGAGACGAAATAAAGCCCCATTCCTGCTCGTTGTTTGCCTCGAAATCGTTGATATCCAGAACAAATTTCTCAAGATTTTGCAACCTACCAATTCTGAAGGAACTGTTCCGGTAAAATTGTTCATTTCCAATAAAAGGTCTTGGAGCGTGGTGAGATTGCCTAGCGATAGAGGAAGAGGTCCAAACAATAGATTTTTTCCAAACCCAATCGACTGGATGCTCGAGAGGCTTTTCCCCAGGTCAGCTGGTAGACGGCCATGTAGATTGTTGTGTGCCACAAAAAAGTAATAAAGAGATGATAGGTTGAATAGGGAAGGAGGGAGCAAACCAGAGAGATTATTACTGGAGAGCTGAAGGAAACCGAGATACGGATTGTTCCCGATGCCTGCAGGGATAGATCCTCAAGATAGTTGCCTGACAAGGCCAGTGTGCTCAACCTGGAAAGGTTACCAAGAGACGACGGGATGGTTCCGGTGATGTTGTTGCTTGACAGCGCCAGATACGTGACAAACTGAAGGTTGCCAATATCAGTTGGGATGCTTCCCTCAAGATAGTTGTCTGATAAGTCCAGTGTGGCCAACCTGGAAAGGTTACCAAGAGACGACGGCATGGTTCCGGCGATGCTGTTGTTTGACAGCTCCAGATATGTGAGCGACTGAAGGTTGCCAATATCAGCTGGGATGCTTCCCTCAAGGAAGTTGTTTGACAAGTCCAGTATGCTCAACCTGGAAAGTTTACCAAGAGAGAACGGGATGGTTCCGACCAAGTTGTTGTTTGACAGTACCAGATACGTGAGCCACTGAAGGTTGCCAATATCAGCTGGGATGCTTCCCTGCAGGCCCTTGTTGCTGTCCATGTCCATCACACGGAGGCTGGTGCAGCGGGTGATGTTGCTCGGCATGACGCCGGTGAGCATGTTTGTGCTCAGGTCGATGCGCCGGAGGTGGCTGAGGGAGCCGATGCTGGGAGGGATCTCTCCTTGAAGGGTGTTGGCGCTCAGGTTCAGTGAGCGCAGGAAGGTGAGGTTGCCGATGGCGGAGGAGATGGTGCCGTCGAGCCCCCGGGAGCTGAGGTCCAGAGCTACCACCCGCCACGGGTGTCTCTTGCCGTAGGTGACGCCCTCCCAGCTACAGTAGCTGATGCTCTGGTTCCACGAGTCCAGCGAGCCCGAGTGGCGTGAGATGTTCTCCTTGAACGCAAGAAGAGCTCCCTCATCGCCACCATGTCCCGTCGAAGATGCTGCTGCAGTTGCGCGGGTGGTTGCCGTGCTGGAGAGCAGCAACGGCAGGTGAAGGAGGAGGAGGCATATGCTTCTGAAGAACTCCATGGCTGCTAAGGGTTAATTGGAGGCAGTGCTTGTGCTTTACTACATCAACGTGGCAGATGGGTGCAAATTTCAGTCGAAAGGTAACTGGCTGGTTAGTGCCCTTCCATTATCGATTGTGCAAGCCGATTTTTCCAAGGGAAACATTATCACAGAAGCTCTGGGGGCCATGTGGCCCATGGCAGGCGCAGGTCGACCTACCTACCCGTCATCACGTTTTGACTTTTGAGGCAAAGGTATCACGTTTTGACGCAAAGGTCTGGTACTTGTCACTTGTCAGGCACAAGTGGGACCTTGTTACGGATGGACTCCCGACCTGTCCCCTTCCCTGGGCGACGGCGACGGCGCCCCAGCTGCCCTTCCATCGATCTCCCTCCCCACCACGCCCCCTCCAATCCAACCCCATATTCGGGTTCCCCAGCTCGGATCTACCGGTCCATGGGTGCTCCACCCCGCCGGACGCCGCTCCAGCTCCGTCAGCCACCTCCCGTCGCCCCAAGCATCCATGGCAGCCACGACGGTGCTGCCCGCCCCGATCGCTGCCTCGCCTGCCGGCGACCATCCCGAGTCGGCAGCCACCTCCTGGCGGCCGGCGAGCGCGCGTGGTGGGAGCCGGTCCTTCCATGCTCGGCGCTAGTGGCGGCGACGGCCGAAGTGGAAGCGGGCGCAGGTGTCACCGCGGGTTCCGGGCCGTCTTGGCGCGCCCGCGGCCGGGCCGCACGCCCCGCCGCTGCGGCTCCCGCCCTGCGCCCGGCGCCGCCGAGCCGGTGGCTTTACTGGCCAGATCTGCCTCTGCCGAGCCCGAGCGGCGGGCGGGAAGTCAACGTTGGCTTCAACGAGCTTGAGGAGGGTGAAGTCGTGTGGGCGGTGCTGACCGTGGCTGCCGCCCCCAGCCAGCGTCGCGTCGTCACCCTCCTCCCAGTGTCCTCCCACTACTGCGCCACCGCCACCGGGACCTGACTGCATCGCTGCCCCAACGCCGCCGACCGTCTCGACGCCGGAGGGCGTAGTTGAGGACGTCGACGATGAAGAGAACGTGTGCTTGGGCACGCGCTTGCCATCCTCCCTCTCCCCGCATGCTCCCCCCTTCTTCCCCGACCATCGGTCGTCGGGTAGGGGCAAGTTTCAGCGCTGGGAAGACGATCCTCACGCGTCTAGCGATGACGAGCCCGCCCCGGCTGCCACTCGTCCGTCGTACCTGGATGTCGCCCGCAAAGCTATCCAGACCACCTCTCCTTCGACGGTACTGGTGCTGCAGGAGGGGCAGGGCACACGCCTTGCTCCTGCTGGGAAGAGGCGGCGTCATCGTCGGAGGCGCAGCGCGCCCGCTAGAGCCGCAGGCGGGTGCCTGCGCGGCTTCGCCTCGGTCCGCGGCCGACGCCAGGATCCAGCCCACCGACGCCTAGGCCCGCGCAGCAACCCCCATCGCCCGATGTCGACGCTGATGGCTTCGAACCGTCGCTTTCGTCGTCGCAACGACTCGGCCTCGCAAGTGCTTCACCAAGACGTCGCCGCCCGCTCCCACCGGAGTTGGTGGGCCTTTGTTTCAACCTGCCCGGCGTGTGACCACATTGCCGCTCGGTGCCTCCCCGCCGCGTTGTCTAGCCGTTGTCGGGGCTCCGCCATCGGGCCGGGTGCGCGCGTGATCGCGCCGCTAGAGAGCAAGCATGACCCCCTCCGGCGTCGCCGCCTCAACGGGCCAAGAACAAGGGAAGTTACGCCTCCCGTGCCACCGCTGGGGGCCGTCGGTAGCATCCACAGCGCGCCGCCGCCGGCGTCGGCGCCGGCGTGCGGTATCAAAGTTGGCAAACTTTGATGCTTACATTTGATGCCTCCGGGGGACCCACTAGCGCTTCGTCGGGCGAGGTGCGGACCCTGTGATATGGGTTGACCCGATGCTCGATGAGCTTGTGGCCTCTCTTCGCCGACGCCCTTGTGCCCCGGAGGACCGGTCGGAGCCGGTCGATCCCCTCCCCGCCGCGTGTGGTGCACCTCACCTTCCGCGATGCCGAGGTCGCCACGAACGGGGAACCGACACCCCCACTACCACCACCACCGCAGCCAACACGGACGACGCCGCACCGGCGACGCAGTGCTCGGTTGTCGCCTCCGCCACTATTCTGCTCCGCGCCCGCAGTCCAGGACGCCCGTTGGTGCGAGGATGCGCGCGTGGCGGATGTCCGTCGCCAATTGCAACCCCCTTGTTAAGCAGCCAAAGGTAGGCGTGCCAAAACTCCGGTTTCACTACGGCGCAGCGGCCGTCTTGCGGCCAAGCCCCGGGAGCCCAACGCGACGTTGCGGCGCAAAGGTTTTGCTGCGAGGCTCGGAGTTCGGGTGGATGAAAACGCCGTGCCGGCTGACATTGTGGCCCAATTCAATGCGGCATTCAAGGGGACATGACGGTGCAAGCAGGAGCGCTTGAATTTCTGCTGGGGGAGGTTTTGATGTGACCGTGTTGGACCTCAACCTTAGTGGTTTGGAGGAGGAGCTAAGCGCTTTGAGTGCTTCGCTTTGTCCACTAGTAACCGGTCGCACATTTGTTAAAATGTAATCCCAGTACTTTAGATCCAGTAGTTGGTAGGTTCCGGGTGGTAACCTTGGTTACCATGTAAGACTCTTGTCACTTTGTTTTGTTTCCTCCGCTTAATGAAAAACGCGCTGAAGGGTGTGATCTCAAAAAAAAAAACAAGTGGGACCTTGTTTAGATTGTAAATTTTTTCAACTCGAACTCGTGTAGTATTTTGTTTATATTTGTTAAATATTGTCTAATTAGAAAATTAAATAGATTTAAAAATTTGTCTTATGATTTACAAACTAAATTGTGTAATTAGTTATTTTTTTACTTATATTTACTGCTCTATTTATATATAGATTGATGTGATCGAGGGAGAGACTTCGAACGTAACTAAACAAGGGAACGCAAGCCAGGAGGAGGCGCAATTAGAGCTGTGGGCCCGTGTTTTGATTAGCTATATTCAAGTCAAGTCATGCGTTTAATTTATTGATTAAAAAATGGGAAAGGCTCTACACTTGCCAACGAGTTTGGCACGGGGCCACGGTGTGAGGTTACGGTGACCGCTCACATACGGCCTAAGATGGACTAGCACAATGGCTATGGGATTTTTTGTGTGCAAAAAAGTCTTGTCCTCAGCGATCAAAAGGGACAGAGTTTTATAAATATAGGTGGCACTTGTCTATTCAAAAGTTAGAACAAACACTACCGCATAGACGACCTCCACCGAGCGCCAGAACGTGTACCGAGCGCCCTATGAGAAGCGCCGGTAGATCTCCCTCTACCGAGAGCAGCTGTTGGAAAAAGAAAGTTCTCGTAGATATTACTCTACCGAGAGCCCTACCCTCGGTAATGGGGACGCCCGATAGAGTCTACCTCTACCGAGAGGCTTCGCTCCGTAAAGAACCACCCTCGGTGGAGTTGACGCCCAGCGTATGACATCGTCGATGACGCCCCTACCGTCAACTCTACCGGCGGGGTAGGTTAGTGCTCGGTAGAATATGGTCATTCTATCGAGCGCTAATATGCTTGCTCTCGTTAAACATATTTTGCCGAGAGCCTTGGCCATGGCTCTCGGCAAATTGACCATAATTTTTTTTGTTTTTGATTTCTCATTCCACCTTAACAAACACAATTTAAAACAAATCACATATATATCACATCCATACAAACTTGCATAATTAAAAACGTGCATAATTTAGAACAAGTCACATATATATCACATCCAGACAAACTTGTATAATTTAAAATGTGCATAATTTAAAACAAGTCACTACAATCAAAAGATATTCTACTACAACTACAAGTTCAATACAAGTTCTACTACAACTTCACTACAAGTTTACTGGTACCGGTTTTGAAATAACTTGGTGAAGTGTAGCTCACCGATGTTGAAAGCACAAATCTCCGAAATGTACAACAACGTTCTAACTAATACATCCTCCTTTGCTTTACAACTACGACGACATGGTGTGTCGATGACAGTTAACCGAGCTGGACGTGTCAATGGGTTTCGAATCTTACGGGCAACCACCTTTTGCTGATATCCATCTGTAGTGAGTGTTGGCATTGATTAGCCTAGGTCCAAACATAACCCAATGACGACATTGCTTGGGTTAGAATTGATGCATAACTATACCCAGCGTAGGTTAAGTCATACGCTTGAACTTGTAATTATTGAAAAAAATTATGAGAACATATCGAGATTACCATATCATTCTAGATATAAGCTAGGTGATAAATTAACATATCGAGATTACCACATCATTTCGTTCATCCGAGCTGTGTTTGCAGCTAATCCCGCAACATCATCCCCTGATGTTGTTACTATTAGTCTGTCATCAAGAAAGAGGAGAATGTGGGAAAAGTGTACCTAATTTCTTCAAGCTTGTGTACACATTCCATGACAAAGATATTTTTGTGCAACCGACGGCTAGTCCGCAGGTGCTTTCATTCCACCTCCGAGATTTGTATCCTTTGTGTCGGTCTTGTTCCTCTGTTCTGTTAATTCAAACATTCAATCTTGTGGTTTTCTGCGGCTTTCTCCATCCACAAGATTCTAGATATCATGGCATTTCATTAATGCGTTGTTCCTATTCATGTGTTTCTACAAATCATCCGTTCCAAATACTATGCTCTTAGGGCACTTCACAATGCGACTCTATCATAGAGTCTAAGCTTATTTATTACCTTCATATTTATTGCATTTCGATGATGTGGTGCTGATGTGGCAAAGGTATTTATAGAAAAAACCAAGACTCCAAGTCCATAACACCCGAGGTAATAAATGGTCTTAGACTCTATGATAAAGTCTCGCATTGTGAGTGCCCTTAGATTAACTAATCACTCGATAACAATGTAATAAACGCCAATCCCATGAACGGGCTATTTTATGTTTTAACTTTTCAGGCCTTGTTTAGTTCTCCTCAAAGTTTTAAGTTTTTTCACTCTCTCTCTCCATCACATCAATCTAGTGATACATGCATAGAAATCCTCAAAAAGAGACACATGCATGGAGCAAGAATGTAGGTAAAACCAACTAATTACACAGTTTGGTTGTAAATCACGAGACAAATCTTTTAAGCCTAGTTAGTCCATGATTGGATAATATTTACCAAATACAAATGAAAGTGATATTATTCTAACATTTTAAATTTGATGTGCATCTAAATAAGGCCTTGGTAGGGAAGTGGAGCTCCTTATTATATTATTATTACCGTAAAATCTGTCCCTTTCATTGCTCAATACATGATTTATTTTTTGCTGCACTAATATCCAAAACTGCTAGACCATCACAAGTCAATACTCATCAACTGCAGGCGCCGTGTTAGACCCGTTGGCGAAGATTTCCGTCGGTTTGTGTTGACCAAGAGAGTCGTCAGATCATGACCATGTTGCAATTGCGACCTGCCGAATGCCCGTTTTTGGACGACTCTTTCGCTTTCTTTTGGCTGTGTCACAGTGACTCCTTTGCGGTCGATGTAATGAGAAGGAGTACTGTACACCTGAGGTGCATCCATCTAGGGGCACTCCTTTTTTTAAAAAAAAAATGAATCTAGGCACATTCCTGCCCCTGCATCTAGGCCCACCTTTAATTTCTCTCATAAATACGCATTTTTGAATGAATCGTGCGGCGGCTAGATAGAGTGGAGAAGTGAGAACTCAGCACCATAGTGTCACCGGATTATATAAGTCTAAAACTTAGATACCATGTGCTGTGTTTTTTGGTGTCGAGAATTTGGTGCTCCCTTCTCTTATCTCGCCAGCGATAATGTAGCGTGGGTTTGATATTTCCATGGCGTTGGTTTCTCTTTGAAAAAAGGCCCTCCAAGCTATTTTTCTTCCTTGACTAGATACATGCCCGCGTTGCACCCGAGTCATGAATATTTATATGTTTATGACGACACAAAAAGATTCGTTTGTTCCACTGTTTGAAACAATGAAATTTCTATATTGCCATTTTCCCCCATTTTTTCATTTTATTTTACATATACCCACATATTGCACTTGGATCACAATTTTTTATATGTCTATGACGACAAACATAGATTTTTTAGTCGAGTTGATGCTATTCTAAAAACGTTTTGTAAAATAGTTTCGATTCGACTGTTGAAAACAGTGAAATGTCTATAGTGCTCTTCTTTTTTTTATATTTTTCCTTTTTCTTATTTTCTCCATATTTTTCTTTTCTTTTTACTTGATACATCTGCTCGCTACATGGACTCACATTTCGTTCATGCGACCTTGTTTATCTTTACTTTTTTTTTATTACTCCAGCGGGTTTGTTATATGGAGCCGATTTACAGGAATTCTATTTTTAGGGGTGGGAGAGATGTGTTATGCAGCCAGATTTATAAGCATTCTATTTTTAGTGTGAGAGTGAGGTGTGTCACCGGGTAACTTTTTATCAGGGAATGCATGCGTCTGCCGAGTGGACGATTGTTTTTCACTTTTTAGTAGTAAGATAAGATTCTTGAGCCCGTGTTTGTTGTGATGGATTGTGAACTTATTCTCTTCCAGTGCTTAGAGCAGCTCCAGTGTGAGGTAAAAAGCGAACCATAAGCGCATCTAACCAACCATGAACACCGGTGGGCGTCGAACCGAGGGTGTCGTGAACAAAGTTCGACCTCACGGGCACGGTGCGAACCTAACGGATTAAAAATATACTACTTGCTCAGCAGCCGGGTACCAAAGCGTCCGTATAGCCCACGATCGAGAGCGGCCAGTGGCCGAGAATAAATATTTTATTTGCTGCGGTCCTACACACACTGGAGGAGCCGCGACCGTGAAATTTGAAGTTCCGACATCTCCTGCCTTGGTTCGATGTCCATTAATCGGAGGTGCCCTTATATCTTGTCATTTGTACACCTATTTGGCAAGTATTGTAGTTGTCCTCTCATTAATAGAGTCATCACTCGCGTCTTGTTTGATGTAGTCAGTATTTGCATCAATCCACATGTCCTAACACACCTTAACATATAAGTGGATTGAGGTGAATCCAACAACATCCAAACAAGGCTTTACATGGGAGGGTTTTTTCTAGAGTGGGACATTGAATGTGCCAACATAAATTACTTTCTTCATCACGTTGCAATCCTTTGCGGAGTGCTTCATAGGGTATCCGTTGTGTGGGCATGGGTCATTCATGAGCTTGGGGAACTTCGTAGGGTTGGACCAAAGCGCAGCGCTGCTACTTAGGCCATTTTGTCAAGGCGATGAAGTTGCCGCCAGCACTTCTCCTTTGTCTTAGGATAGAAACGGTCTTCGTCGCTCTCCTTTGGCACCTTTTGTTTGTCTTTCAGTTTGTCAAAGTTGGCATCGACCCCTTGTCCCCGTTGGCGTTAGACCTGAGTATTTTGCAGGCCTGGCGAAGCTTTTGGGTTCGGCCAAAAAGCACCGTCCATGACCGTTTCACTAGGCAAGTTGAGACTAATTTTTTAGACCATTCCCGGGCCTATGTGGGCCACCTACATATTTTACAAAGTAAAATAGTTAAGAATAGTATTTTGGGCCAGGCTTGAGCTGCTGATTTTTTTTTTCGGCGGGCCAAATCCTTCAGTGCCGAGCTCAATTTGCTTTCAATTTGTAGATCTAGTTTGTGTAATTGCTAGCGACATTAAAGAGTTCCCGATTAGTGGTCTTGTCATCCTTGTGTCAGATTCTTTAGTGAAGGCGATAATGACCTTGTTAGAGGAACTCCAGCCATCACTCTAAAAAAATAGACTCCTATTTCTAATTTAGGAGCCAACTTGTAAAATTTAAGAGGTCAAATTTGTTGTCAACTCCAGCCATCACTCTCAAATTAAGCATTCAAAGGTGGAATCCATGAGTAGGAGAGTGGATAGGAAGCTCCCTGCTTTCTAGGGGCTTGGAACTAGATTTTAGGAGGGCTTAAAAAATAGGAGCTAATTTAGGATTCCCAATGGAGTTGTATTTTTTAAAACTCCTAAAAAATAGAGTAGGGGCTTGGTTAGGGATCTCCACTTAGTTGCTCTTAGTAGGGACATTTAGGAGCTCATTAAGTTGGCCCCCTCGAAGTTGTCAATGGATAATTTTCTGAGGTTAACAAACCCTCGGAAAAAAAAAGAACAAATGGAAAAGCGAACATGAGCATTGGTCCGTTGTTAGCGAAAAGCTACCGAAAAACCTTTTTTTTTTTTTTTTTTGAGCAACGCTACCAAAAGACAAATGCATGTCACGTGATGATGGGCTGAAAGTCTATCTCCCGTGTTGCACAGAGACTCTGGACGTGTTGCACAGAGACTCTGGAGGCTGCATATTACTCGTGGGCCGTTCTGGGCCTGTTACCACAAGATAGATAGCGAGCCAGCCCCGTTCGTTTCCTTTCCTTCACCGCTGTCTCGCTTTTCTCCTCCCGTTCACGCCGTACCTGCAACAAGTTCCTCGTGGCAACAACTGGGCGACGCCGCCGCCGCCGCCGCCGCAGCTTCCTCCTGCTCCTGCGCAGATTCCCAGGTCTTCGCCGATCCCTTCGCCGCCAAAGAGCAACCACTAGGTACGCCCTACCCCTTCCCTTCCCTTCCTGCCGTGCGAAACGAGCACCCAAACCCTAACTCCACCTATCTGCCTTTTTGTATTCGGATCTGATCTAGTACGGGTGTGTTCATGTATTGCGCCTACTGCCTTCGATTTGTTTGTTTCGTAGAAATTATCGGGTGTATATAGCGGTATACACATGTCCTTTACTGGTTCCGCCGCTTGCTTGGCTCAAGCGAACAAATCATGCTGGATTCTAGATTTATGTACTTTTTTTTTATTTATTGGCTAAATTCTACTTCATGCTCGTTTGTTTTCTGCGGTTCGCTTGCCCTATTCAGCTGTAAATTTGTGTTGATAATATGTTTGTTTCAGGCTAAATCTGCGAGCGGGGGCGTCTCCATCAAGTGCTCGTGCTAATTATGCGATCTTCATGGGCTGACTCAGTTGCGAACGCCGAGGAATCCTCGGCGCCCGCGACTGCTGCTGCTGCTGCTGCTAACGGCTCTGTTGCAACTCATGGCAACTCGCGCCCCACCCGCAGCTCCTACGTGCCTCCTCACCTCCGTGGCCGTCCAGCTGGTGCTGGCTTTGACACCAAAGCGGGCTTAGTCGCACCCGGCACAAGGTGGACCGCTGCCCTCGGCTGCGGCGCAACCTGGTCAGGGTGCTGCTGCTGGTGGCCCTCGCTGGGCTGGCATTGTGAATGGTGGTGCTGCTGCTGGTGGTGGTAGCGTTGGTGCTCCTCGCCAGGGTTATGGTGGTGGTGGTGGTGGCGGCGGGGGGCGGAGGCCGTGGTGCCTGGAACTCCGTCCTGGGGGTTGGGACCGCAGAGACCGTGAGCCCGATCCTTTTGCCAAAGCTGAGGCTGAAGAAGTTGACTTCGAGGGCCAGGAGAATACTGGCATCAATTTTGATGCCTATGAAGATATCCCCGTTGAGACTAGTGGCCATGATGTGCCTGCACCAGTCAACACATTTGCAGAGATTGATTTGGGTGACGCATTGAATGATAATATCCGGAGATGCAAGTATGTGAAACCGACACCAGTGCAGCGTTACGCCATCCCAATCTCCATTGCTGGGCGGGATCTCATGGCCTGCGCACAGACTGGATCTGGAAAAACTGCTGCGTTCTGTTTCCCAATCATCAGTGGCATCTTAAAGTCACCAAGGCCACAACAGAGGTCAAGGAGTACAAGGACTGCTTGTCCTCTGGCTCTGATCTTATCACCCACTCGTGAGCTTTCGGTCCAAGTATGTCAAACCAATAAACATTTATTCAGTAGTAAATTTTCTAGTTCTTTTTAATTTTGATTGTTTTTCTTCTAATGATAATGATTGATGCTTTAGATCCATGAAGAAGCAAGGAAGTTTGCATTCCAGACCGGTGTCAGAGTTGTGGTTGCATATGGTGGTGCGCCAATAACTAACCAGGTACCTGTTTTGTTGATGATGTGTTTCTATTGTGATTCCTGTATTTAAACTGCTGCATATCTCTTCATGTATTTTTTTGTTTGGTAGTTATTGTTATTCCTCCCGGTTTAAATTATTGATGATTTTTCTTTTCAATTTGGAAGTTTAACAATATCTATTGCCGTAAACTTTGTTTTTTACACTCCTTTCTACTGTAAGAATAAGATGAAGTGTTACATGGCAATTAATGTAAAATATTGTAGTTGTATTGTACCACAAGGAAGAAAAAAGGTGCCTGGGCTCCCATATTGCTATTGGAGAGTCAACATTGGTAGTGTAACAAAAATAGATAATAAGTATTCTTTTGGTAGTCCCCATGCCACATCAAGTATATAGATCTCTGGATATGAAAGCAAACATGTCTTGAATCACGAGTTGTATCATTATTTTTTCTTTTGTATCGGATGTTGTGGTGTAATTGGGTTATAGATTTTTGGTCTATACTACTTATGCAATGTGAATATCATCTTTGTTTATAATGTATTCCTTGAAATGTTGCAGCTCAGGGAGTTAGAGAGAGGTGTTGAAATCCTGGTTGCAACTCCTGGTCGCTTAATGGATCTGTTGGAGAGGGCTAGAGTCTCACTGCAAAATATAAGGTATTTAGCTCTCGATGAAGCTGATCGGATGCTTGATATGGGTTTCGAGCCACAGATACGTAAAATTGTTGAGGGCATGGACATGCCTCAACGTGGTGAGAGGCAGACAATGTTGTTTAGTGCGACATTCCCAAAAGAGATACAGGTTTGTTTCTTTCCTGTTCTCTTTCCACCCTTCAAGTAAATGCCATGTATTCTGTTATGTCTATTGTTACTCTAGTGGTTTCATACACTTGAAGCAACCAATGGATATGCAGTGCCTGCAATGTGTGAGTGCATGTCCAGTCGTTTATCTTGTGGTTTCCTTCATTGCCATGATTGTGTACTTGATACAAAAAAAGTGTGTTTATGGTCAGTTCTAATGCATTCAATTCTTGTGATCAATCATGGTCTAATCAGAAAATTATGAATTTATGGAAGATGGACCTTATTTTATTCTGTTTCTAGCATAATGTGTTTTAGAACTATATGGAGGCTATGTTTGCATTGCAATACTGCTGAGTTTCACAACTATTCAAGGTCCACCATAAAATGTAGTTTTTTTTTTTGCTGAAAATATTTGTGTTCCTTTTCATTTCCTACAGAAATCTTTTTGTTATAGCTGTAAATAAAATAGACGTATCATTCTGTCCTTATTTACCTCTGCTATGTAGTTCCAAAACTTCTTTAGTATTGCATTGTTTTCTCTTCCATAACTTCTTTAGTATTTTCCTGCATTATTGTCTCTTGGAGAAGTGCAACACAGTTAATTGATGGTATGGAAAAATGGTATGATGATCAATTGATCATACCTCAAATACGGGGATTATATGAACTTGGTTACCCCACACAGGTCGAGTTTTTTCATATGGACTTGGTTATTATGGAATGGTGTTTGCCAAAGCATTTTGTGGAAATAGAATTTTTACTGTCATTACTTATTAGAGACTGTTCAATTTCTGCTATTATAGGATCTTTATCACAAGTTGTTTGCTGTAGAATAGTTTTGTTTTGTAGGAATTTTGTGATGAATATTTCATATATTGTTATGCAGAGGATGGCTGCGGATTTCCTTGCTGATTACATCTTTCTTGCTGTTGGGAGAGTTGGTTCAAGCACTGATTTGATTGCTCAGAGGGTAGAGTTTGTCCTTGATTCAGACAAACGAAGCTACCTCATGGACCTTCTTCATGGACAAAAAGCTAATGGCACACATGGAAAGGTACTACATTTTTCAGGATTTGTTGTTATGTTCTTAATCTGAACCTGATTGCGTTGAAGTTTCTAACACCTATTAAACTTAATGATTACATGGCATTTTATCTTTTTTTTTCTTTGTTTGATGCAGCATGCTCTTACTTTGGTCTTTGTGGAGACAAAGAGGGGGGCTGATGCTCTGGAGGACTGGCTTTTTAGAAATGGGTTCCCTGCAACTAGCATTCATGGAGACAGGACACAACAGGTAGGTTTCATGGTTTGGCTACCTTGCATGTTTTTTTTACAATGCAACCAATAGGTTCCTAAGTGGCTCGAAGGGTACGCTTTTAATTACTTGGTATCTTCGTAGATTGGATTTATATAATCCTAATGTTCGAGATTCCTTGATATATATAATAGTATATAAGGTCTTGATTAATCTAGCAGCTGGAATACAAAAGAACACATCTGGTACTGTTATTTCATTTGCTGAAAAATCACTGTTTTCTTCTTTGTTGCTGCTCCTGGACCTGGAGAGTTAATCATTCGAGTACAATTCATGAGTAGAAAGATAATGAGTTGCATATTCAGAAAATAGGTTCACTTTTCATCCATATGGACTGCTAAATTTTTATTGCTATTGCTTTAATGATATGGCTATTATGTAATCCTAATGTTTGAGATTCCTTGATATTTGGTTGACTGTATTACTGTTTGTTCTGTATGCAGGAAAGGGAGCATGCTCTTAGGTCCTTCAAGAGTGGAGCAACTCCCATCCTTGTGGCGACTGATGTTGCTGCTCGTGGTCTTGACATACCGCATGTTGCCCATGTGATTAATTTTGACCTCCCTAATGATATAGATGATTATGTTCATCGGATTGGAAGGACCGGACGTGCTGGGAAATCTGGTATGGCCACTGCATTCTTCAATGAGAGCAACACTTCAATTGCAAGGTCATTGTGTGATCTCATGAAAGAGGCCAACCAAGAGGTTCCTAAGTGGCTCGAAGGGTATGCTGCTCGTTCAGGCTACGGAGGCGGAGGTGGTAGAAACCGCAGACAAGGTGGTGGTGCCAGATTTGGTGGCCGTGATTTCCGTCGTGATAGGGGCAGTGGTGGAGGGTATGGTGGTGGTGCTTACGGAGGAGGAGGTGGTGGTGGTGGATATGGGGGATCATCAGGATATGGTGGTGGCTATGGTGGCGGTGGTGGAAGCAGCTATGGTGGTGGTCAGAGTTCTTGGGACTGAACCGGATTCTGGTGAGAAGTGAAAAATGGGTCAACCGTGATCAAATAGTCCCTGTTGGGTGGAACGAATGATTGGAATTTGTTGCTTGACTTACGGTGTTGGGAAATGTCCCCTTTGTCTTGGTTCTGGTGAAATCTTGTGTTTTGTGTTGTACTAGGGATTGGCTTTTTTATTATCTGAATTGGTGGGTTCTACACCTCATGCTTGTGCTTTCTCGTTTCTTAAAATATCTGTTTGCATTTTATATCATTTTCTTACTCCCGATCATAGATATAATTTCATCAAGGTTTTGTCAGCACATCAACTTTTCCCTTTACTTTCACCATAATAGCTATCAAAACTTTATTAGAAACATAACATTGGCATTATGAAACTTCTTATAAAGCAACTCTTGGCATTTGTGATGAGAGAAGTGTTGGGATGTTGATTTTCATGGGATTATATTTGTGATTTGTTCAGGGTATTTTTATGTTTTTGATCGGAGAAGCTGATGTGATGAGAGAAGTGTTGGGATGTTGATTTTCATGGGATTATATTTGTGATTTGTTCAGGGTATTTTTTGTTTTTGATCGGAGAAGCTGATGTTACAGTTCTCGCGGTAGCTCAGCTTCGTTCTATTTTCTGTCAATCACTGATTCACTGTCTCAAAAATGTGAGTAAGGCCGACTTTGCATTTGCTACGAGCGCGACAGGGGCATTTTGTTATTCTCCTGATGTATTCAGGGGCATCCCAACCGGATCAAAATTACTACCTCTGTCCCAAAAATAATGTTAATCTCGTTTTACGAGCAGTTAGAAAAAAATAAGTTCCTGTGAAGATTTTAAGCCTACACATCCCAATCGGATCAAAGTGGACGCTTTGGCTTGATATGGAGAAACGGTGAAGTCGACACTTAGCATGTGCACCTGAAAAAGTGGTTGTTTTAGACAGCCACCCAGCCCACCCTTTGATTATTGGTGTGCCTTCTAATAAATGGACATATAGGTTAAGGCCCTGTTTCACGGCTTCACAGCCTCCACTTTACTAGTGAAGTTGGAGCCATTTGGGCTTCGCCTCCATAGCCAACTTCATTGGTGTTGTTGGATTCATTGGTGTTGTTGGAGCCGTTTTGATAAATTGTTTGGTAAAACAACTTTATTAGTAAGTTGGGCCTTAATCGGTTCATGAAAGCTGCACATTAACTTTTAATACCAATCTGTTATCAAAAAGAAAAATTAATACCAATCTATCTATAGATTCCACACAACAAATGAAATATAAGTCATGAAACCTCATACCTATCGTACTACCTATTTAAATCAGGAACAAATTTGTTTTAAAATGTAGTGATTGAAGCATGGTTTATAAGATATAATATGATGCACTATATGTGGAAACAAGCAGGCGACGAAGGGACCCAAGCAGAAGCGTCAGCAAGCCCGGAAATACTAGGCGATTCCCATCAAGGATCGATTGAACGAGACTTGCTAATATATATATAAACACAAATGCGTGGATCACGTTCTACAATTTTATATCATCAAATAATCTGAGTGGAAGAAGCCTTTCCCATCATGCTTTTATATCAGGGTGCTGAGTGCTACTATAATACTATTTCCTCTGCAATAATCTGAGTAGAAGAAACCTATATCCAGTGGCTGGCCATGGAGGACACCCAAGAAGCTCTCCACATCGTCGTCTTCCCATGGCTGGCATTCGGCCACATGATCCCATTCCTGGACCTCTCCAAACGGCTGGCGCGGCACGGCCACGCCGTCACCTTCGTCTCCACGCCGAGGAACGCGGCCAGGCTGGGTGCAGTCCCGCCGGAGCTCGCAGCGCGTCTACGCGTCGTCAAGCTGGACCTGCCGGCCGTCGAGGGAATCCCCCGACGGCGCCGAGTCGACCGCTGACGTCCCGCCGGAGAAGGTCGCACTCCTCAAGAAGGCGTTCGACGGCCTCGCCGCGCCGTTCGAGCGCCTTGTCATCGAGGGTGGCTGCACTGACACCGCCGCCGGCGAGGCCGCGTTCTCGAGGAAGCCCGACTGGATCATCGCCGACTTCGCTCAGAACTGGATTTGGCCAATCGCTGAACAGCACAAGATCGCGTGCGCCATGTTGCTCATCTTCCCGGTCGGCGTCCTGGCGTTCGTCGGCACGAAGCAGCAGAGCGAGGCGCAGCCACGCACGACGGTGGAGGACTTCATGGTCCAGCCGCCGTGGATACCGTTCCCGACCACCATGTCCTTCCCGCGCTACGAGGCGGAGTGGATCGCCGCCGCGTTCCGGCCCAACGCCTCCGGCGTGTCCGACGCGGACAGGTTCTGGCAGCTGCACCACAGGAGCTGCCGCCTCATCGTCCACCGCAGCTGCCCCGAGGTCGAGCCGCGCCTGTTCCCGCTCGTCACAGACCTCTTCGCCAAGCCCGTCGTCCCCGCGGGCCTGCTCATGCCCGACGACGACGACGCCCGAGGCGGTGACGACGACGACGATGACGACGGGTCCTTCTCTGACGCCATGCGCTGGCTGGACGAGCAGCCCAAGCGGTCCGTCATCTATGTGGCGCTCGGGAGCGAGGCGCCGGTGACGGCGGACCAGGTCCGGGAGCTGGCGCTTGGGCTGGAGCTCTCCGGCGTGCGCTTCCTCTGGGCGGTGCGGCGGCCCGTCGGCCACCCGGCGAGCTGCTGCCGGACGGTTTCGAGGCCCGCGTGGCCGGGCGCGGGGTGGTGCGCGCCGGGTGGGTGCCGCAGGTGCGCGTGCTGGCGCACGCCGCGGTGGGCGCGTTCCTGACGCACTGCGGCTGGGGCTCCACCGTGGAGAGCCTCTTCCGGTTCGGCCTCCCGCTCGTGATGCTGCCGTTCATAGTGGACCAGGGCCTCACGGCGCGAGCCATGACCGCCAGTGGGGTCGGCATCGAGGTGCCAGGAACGACGCTGACGGATCGTTCCGCAGGAACGACGTCGCGGCGGCGGTGCGGTGTGTGATGGCGGAGGATGAGGGCGAGGCGTTCGCGCGCAATGCAAGGGAGATGCAGAGGGTGGTCGGCGACAGGGCAAAGCAAGAACAGTACGTGGATGAGCTTGTGGACTATCTGAAGCGCTACAAATGACACTGTTGTTCAGTCATTTCAGTGTTAAATCTTTATTGTGCGAATAATGTCATCTCTTAGGACCTGTTTGGTTTGGCACTGTAGTCTGCCACCGCGCATCCGTGGCGGCCACAATCTGTGGTGATCAAGCAGGTCGCCACAACCATGCCACAACTGCAGCAAAGGACTATATATGTGCACCGTGCGTGCCGGCCCGCACGCCGGCACGTCGGGCCGTGTCGTGCCGACACGGTGTCGCGGCCGCGACTGCGCGTCGTCGTGGCCCGCGCCGTGCCTGGCGTGCCACCGTGCCGAGGCAACGCGACCAACGGCACGCCCACGGGCCGTCGGGGGGCGCCGCCTCATGCCGTGGCCGTGTCGGAGCCGCCGCGGGAGGGCGCGGGCGAGGCGGGAGAGCGGGAGGTGGGGAGGGGAGAAGGTCGCACCGCCGCCGTGCCGCCCCGGTGCGTCGGGAGCTGCCGCCTGCCCGGCGCGGAGGGAGCTGCCGCCGGTGGCGAGGAGCCGCTCCCGCCCTCGATGGAGCCGCTTTGCCGCCGCGCCGTCCGTCGAAGGTGGGTGCGCCGCCGCAGGAAGCTTGAAGACGACGAGTCCCCGCGGTGGAGGAGGGGGGCCGCGCGGTGGCGGCTGAGGGAGGAGAGCTGCGGTGCCGCAATGTGGAGGAGATCGATGGCTCGCGCCGCACGCGTGAGGAAAGTTGCGCGTGGCGACGGGGTAGGGGAACGAGTCGCACGACGAGGAGGAAAGGGAAACATGAATTTGTGTGGTCCAACTTGTCTTGGGGTAGGGAAGGCCGCATGGCCTTCAGCATTTAGCAGGCCGTCGGACTCACAAAGACTTAGCAGGCCAGGCACCGGGCCATGCCACGGGCCGGAGGGGCGGCCCAGCACGACACGCCCCACCGGCCGGGCCGATTTACGGGCCGCCGGGGCTCGGGCTGCATGCCCATATATACAAAGGACAAACATGTAGTGCATTTATTACACAAAACAACAGACATGGGAGGCAAGGCAAGGCGAACAGTAGTGCAAGCCAAACTAAACAACCTCTTATTGTTTGGTTTTGAGTAAAATGTAGCAGCAGTCCTCAAACTCACACCATTATACACGCTTGTGGATGTCGTATAGGTTCCCAAACTCTCAAAATGTCCATTTCGCTAAAGGAATTTGTTTTACTTGCGACGTGTGTACAAACTGGCTTAGCCCGACCATATGTCGACATAGCCTTTCTACACTTGTCATGAGGTTGTTCCAATGAGTCTTTTGTTAGGGGAAAGCCTCACCCGAGAGGAACGTGTGAGCCTTTTCACCAATAAAGCCTCACAGAAAACCAGCTTGCAACCATGCTATAATTCTTGATGATAGAGGAAGTTGATGTTATTTGTCGGTATTTTGAACTTGTACCAATGAGTAATCGATTTGCTTAAACATATAGCTCAGATGGTGACTGAAATAGAGACACAAGATGTATCCTGGTTTGGGTTCAATGTCCCTACGTCTAGTAGTGAGCATGAGGCTCGTGTGTTGTTTGAGTTTGTAGTAGGGGTATACGAACGGCCCTAGGGAGTAGGCCATGCCTGGCCGCACCTCAGGCCTGTGGACCGGCACTGCCCGTTGGCGGCCCGGTGCTTAGCTTGGTCTACTAAGGAATAAAGGCCCATTATTGATTCACTGGTTTCCACCCAAAGCACCCAACCCTATGCCACTCCCTTTCCGTCTTTCCCCATCTACGCCACACTCTCCCGACGCTGTAGTCGCGATTTACGATGGGAGGCTCACAACTCGCCTACGCACAGCTGCCCTGGTGTTAAGCAACCCCGGCAGCCTCCTTCTTGGTTTGCCTCCTCCTCCTCAATCTCGGCGGACTCCTTCTCAGCTCCTCCATACTCCCCCCTGCAGCCGCCGGCATCGAGTGAGCGAGGCATCTGGTCCGCTCCTCCTACTTGGGCCCAAGCGTCGCCGCTGCTCAAGAGCGTGGCATGCGTTGGCCACTACCGCTAGGCGGTCTGTCGGCCTCGAGGTCCACCCCGACGTCGATGAAGCAACCGCGTCGATGCCTCAAGCTCCCCCTCGCAGCTTCCCCCGTCTCTTTGGCTACTCACTCAGTGCCTCGTGGGCCCTGGGCCAGCTCGACCTGTTGGAGAGGTCGTGCCTCTTGGGCCGGCCAGGCACAAAAATTGGCCCAACAGGCCATGCATGGGCCGTTGGCTAGGCCCGCGTGCCTTAGAGGCACAAGCCGTAGGACACATCGTGCCTAGTTGGCAGAACTAGCATTATCGGGCCATGTCGGCCTGGCCCCATGCCAAGGTATAATGGTAGTTGAGTAAGCTGGATACAGTATCCTGAGTTCCTGACAACGGTACATCATTTATCTTGCACGCGCAGGCTCTAGCAACGTCCTTTTTATAAATGTTGTATTTGTATCAAGTAGATCAAATGTGTTCGGTGCTCGTAGTAATTTATCCTAAAGAAAGTAAGTGTGGTAACTTTGAACCGATTAGTACCGGTTGACATTGATTTCGGTCACCAACTCGGTTGAGTCTAAATCACTGAGGCTGCACATGGCCAAGATACGTAGTGGAGGAAGATACAAATGATGAGGCCAGCCCACAAGTCGACTATGAGTCTGTTCGGTTGCCCTTTTCTTTGCTTATTTTGGACCAAATGGTCGGTACTCATAGTAATTTATCTTAAGTTTCTCAAAGAAAGTAAGCACGGTAACTTTAAACCGGTTAGCACAGGTTGACATTGATTTCGGTCACCATGCGGGTAGGGTCTAGATCGCTAAGGCTGCACACGGCCAAGATACGTAGCCGAGGAAGATATAAATGATGAGCCCAGCCAGCAAGTTGACTACACATATTTGACTATCTTCATCTATCGAGAAATGTACAAACATCTCAAGAGAGGACCAGTCAACGTTCCATAGTATCCAAAAGAACGACTAGAACGCTAATAAATCTCATCGAGAGAAGTGTTAAGCAACATATAGGGGCGAATGAGATAGGGTTTGAATGTAAAAGGTAAACTATATTCAATTTGATGATTGTGATACCTCAATCGGCCAAGCTCCTCGAAGGGGTGGTCATATCTCACTAGAGAACCATCCCAAAATACAATATGCTATTCCCACGAATTCAGAGAAGTTCTGATTGGAAATATAAGAACTGGACCGGACACAAAGCATCGAAACTTCCTACGAGAGACAAAGTTTAGATGGTTCTTACCATCGAAGATACGTCAAAATGTCCAATGTGGGAGCAACCCTCCAAGCACATGTCCAAACTTTCGACACATGTAATAACTTCTGACATGGAAGCAACTAATAGAGAGGCAAAATTTTGGCCATACCGAAACTTTCAACACCTCAAGTTCAAATTCAAACTCCCTTGATGTTTTGTAATTTGTACTGTCAACAAGATGCCAATGAATAAACATGAGGGGAATAACAAAATGCCAATGACATGCTCTTAGGAAATGCTCACATTATTTTTTTAATAAGGTAGAGATTGAAAGAAGATAAAAAGAGAGAAATTAAGCTACTCTATCCTCAAAACAATAACACCAACTTCCTCGATCGTCAAGAATATAATATAATAGAATAGAATAGCATAGCTGTGAGGTGGTTTTCTACAAGGCTTTATTGTTGAAAAGGCTCAGCGTCCCTCTTGGTGAACCTTTTCCCTAACAAAAGACCCGCTAAAACTACCTCGTGACAAGTGTAAATGCCATGTCGGCAAAAGGTCGGGCTAAGCTTATTTGTACACACGAGTCACAACCACAACCAAGTTCCTTTAGCCAATGGACATTTTGAGAGTTTGGGAACCTACGTGACAATAATGGTGAGAGTTTGAGGACCGCTGATTTATTTTATTCAAAACCAAACTTTTTTTTTTTTGAAAGCACAAAACCAATCTTTAAGAGACGACATTATTCGCACAATGAAAGATTTAACACTGAAATGACTTGAATAATAGTGTTATTTCTTATTTGTAGCGATGCAGATAGTCCACAAGCTCATCCACGTACTGCTCTTGCTTTGCCCTGTCGCCGACCACCCTCTGCATCTCCCTGGCATTGCGCGCGAACGCCTCGCCCTCATCCTCCGCCATCACACGCCGCACCGCCGCCGCGACGTCGTCCCTGCGGAACGATCCGTCGGCGTCGTTCCTGGCACCTCGATGCCGACCCCGCTGGCGGCCATGGCTCGCGCGGTGAGGCCCTGGTCCACTATGAACGGCAGCATCACCAGCGGGAGGCCGAACCGGAAGAGGCTCTCCACGGTGGAGCCCCAGCCGCAGTGCGTCAGGAACGCGCCCACCGCGGCGTGCGCCAGCACGCGCACCTGCGGCACCCACCCGGCGCGCACCACCCCGCGCCCCGCCACGCGGGACTCGAAGTCGTCCGGCAGCAGCTCGCCGGAGTGGCCGACGGGCCGCCGCACCGCCCAGAGGAAGCGCACGCCGGAGAGCTCCAGCCCGAGCGCCAACTCCCGGACCTGGTCTGCCGTCACCGGCGCCTCGCTCCCGAGAGCCACGTAGATGACGGACCGCTTGGGCTGCTCGTCCAGCCACCGCATGGCGTCTGAGAAGGACGGCCCGTCGTCCTCACCGGCACCCTGGGCGTCATCGTCGTCCTCGGGCATGAGGAGGCCTGCGGGGATGACGGGCTTGGCGAAGAGGTCCGTCACGAGCGGGAACAGGCGCGGCTCCGCCTCGGAGCAGCTGCGGTGGACGATGAGGCGGCAGCTCGTGTGGTGCAGCTGCCAGAACCGGTCCACGTCGGACACGCCGGAGGCGTTGGGCCGGAACCCGGCGGCGATCCACTCCGCCTCGTGACGCGGCAAGGACATGGTGGTCGGGAACGGTATCCACGGCGGCTGGACCATGAAGTCCTCCGCCGTCGTGCGTGGCTGCGCCTCGTTCTGCTGCTTCGTGCCGGCGAAGGCCAGGACGCCGACTGGGAAGGTGAGCAACATGGCGCACGCCGCCATCTTGTGCTGTTCAGCAATTGGCCAAATCCAGTTCTGAGCGAAGTCGAGGATGATCCAGTCGGGCTTCCTGGAGAACGCGGGCCTCGCCGGCGGTGGCCCCAGTACAGCCGCCGGCCTCGGTGACAAGGCGCGTGAACGGCGCGGCGAGGCCGTCGAACGCCTTCTTGAGGAGCTCGACCTTCTCCGGCGGGACGTCGGCAGTTGATTCGGCGCCGTCGGGGAGTCCCTCGACGGCCGGCAGGTCCAGCTTGACGACGCGTAGACGCGCTCCGAGCTCCGGCGGGACTGCGCCCAGCCTGGCAGCGTTCCTCGGCGTGGAGACGAAGGTGACGGCGTGGCCGCGCCGCGCCAGCCGCTTGGATAGGTCCAGGAATGGGATCATGTGGCCGAACGCCAGCCATGGGAACACAACGATGTGGAGAGCTTCTTGGGTGTCCTCCATGGCCAGCCACTGAAAAGGTTTTCCTCTACTTTTTATTATCGCAAGGGAAATGGTACGGTAAAAATTATAGCAGCACCAAAAATTATAGCAGCACCCTGATATATGAAAGCAAGAAAGCAAAGGTTTCTTCTACTCAGAATTTTCGATGATATAAAATCGTAGAACGTGATCCACGCATATATGCAAGTTTCACGCAATCGATCCTTGGCCTCTGGTTTGATGGGAATCGCCTAGCTTGTATTTCCGGGCTTGCTGACGCTTCTGCTTGGGTGCCGGAGTCATGGAAGAAGAACCGTGGTGTGTGTCTTTTTTTTTTTTTTTTCAAGTGCAAACCACAGGCGAGGAGACGTGCGCGCTGGACTTCGGACTTCAAAATCCTGCACCCGCAGGCTCTAGCAACGTCCCGAAAACAAATGATTTTTTAAAAGAAGGGCGCAAGTATTCCATAACAAATTCTTTCACCAGTTTATAGTGATATTATCGAAAAAAAATAGAATGATACAAGAACCAAATTATTAGAGACAACATTATTCAGACAATGATGGAAGATTAATTCGTGGGAATTGCATATTGTATTTCAGGGATGGTTTTCTAGTGAGATATGGCCACCCCTTTATTATATATAGTAGAGCAGCATGGCCGATTGAGGGGTATCACAGTCATGAAAATGAATATAGTTTGCCTTTTACATTCAAACCCTATCTCTTTCGACCCTATGATACTTAGCACTTATCTCGAGTTGTTCTTATGGATACTAGGGCACTCCCATTGTCACTGGCGGAGCTACATGGATGCCTGGGTATTCCCAGGAATACCCAACTTTTTCTCTACAACAATAAGTATATATATAGGTATACACAAATGTATAATGTATATTGGTCATTATTTGTTCATTCTCGAGCACAACAATCTCAGTCCACAGCTAATTCCCGCGGCCTTTTCGTTTCCAGCTTCTAGACCGCCCCGCGAGAGGCAAGGGCGCAAGGCCCATAGCCCGATAAGGCAAACAGAAAGGCCCCTCCCCGCTGGCCCCCCTCGTTTCGCTGCCTACGCCCCGGACACGCCGACGCGGATACGCCCCGACGCTGCGCTGTAGGGACCGACCAGCTCTCCCGATTCCCCAATCAATCCCCAATCCCTAATCTTTGGCCTCTTCTCCGATCGACGACGGCGAAGTCGCGGCGGCCCGGCCAGCGGCGGTGCTTTCGACTCAGGTAGGGCGCGGCCGGGGCGGGGCGGAGGCCGGGGGCAAGGCCTCTTTGGAGAGGAGTCTTGGCCAGTGCCTAGCGCTTGGCGCCCGGCTGCCGGCGGGGCTGCGGCGTGCTAGGACAGGGGATGGCAGCGCCAGCTAGCCGACTGGGCGTTTAGCCGTTTATTTAGCCGAAGGTGAGGCGGAGTTGATTTTCCCCAATCCCCATTCTGGATTTGGTCATTTGGATTTAGGAAAGTCCGGATTGATTGGATTTTCTCCCTATAGATTACTTTCAGTTTTGCATTTTGCAATATGAAGAAAACCCTTGATTTGAAGAGTTTGTGGGATAGAGCGACAAGGTTCCACATCAATTTCAAGAACCAGGTTGCAAACCTCTTGCTATGCATTGGAATTTTTTTTTTTGGATCGTGGGAATACCCAACTTCTAAATCCTGGCTCCGCCACTGCCCATTGTGTGTCTCGTCGACGGGTCCTCTCTTGAGATGTTTGTAGATTTCTTGGATAGAGGAAGAGAGTCAAATATGTATAGTCGGCTTGTTGGCTGACCTCATCATTTGTATCTTCCTCCACTACGTATCTTGGCCGTGTGCACCCTCAGTGATTTAGACCCAACCGGCATGGTGACCGAAATCAATCAACCGGTGCTAATCGGTTCAAAGTTACCACACTTACTTTCTTTGAGAAACTTAGGATAAATTACTATGAGCACCGAACACATTTGGTCTACTGGATACAAATATGGCAGTTGACTAAGCAAGATATAATAACCAGACAACGATACAACATTTATAATTAAAAAGAATGTTGCTAGAGCCTGCGTGTGCAAGATTTTGAAGTCAGACACACACACCTCCTCACCATCGGTTTGCCGTTGCCAAAAAAAAAAAAAAAAAAAAAAAAAAAACGTGGTACTTTTTCCCTGACTCCGGCATCCTCATTGCAACAAGCCAACAACCGTCTGCTAGGCCCAAAGGTGCAGTGGTCACGTGGTGCAGGTCGCTATTGTGTTTGTGCTAGTACTATGTACTATGCGGTCCAAGGTGGTCAAGTGGTGCAGCTGAAACTCGAAAACTAGTGAGGGTGCAGTGCATGTTGCTATGCTGTCACATCATCTTCTCATGTACTGTAGCTACGTCTTTCATCGGGATGGTATTAGAAGTCGTTTTGGGACGAGTTTAGGCCAAACATCGGGAATATAAATCATCAATAACTTTTAAGTTGTTGAGTTTGTAAATGTAAAAATTATATGAGTAAATTTGTCTTAAAAAAAATACTTTTGATAAAAGTATACATATATCACATCTTTATAAATATTTTTATAATAATAAGAGGTAAAAAAGTTGTGTTTTGGAGGCGGGTGTGTCATTTGTCCTAAACGACTTCTAATACCATCCCGGAGGAGTAGTATACTATTGATCTTAACTAGGCAAGCAATATTACAGTTTGTCATTATAAATTTTATCATGTATGTAATGTAATTCCCTTAGCCTAGTGCTGTAAGTTTATTTGATTTGTTGATGTAATTTTAACTTTGTATTGGTTCTTTTGATTTTTTAAAAAAAGGGAATATATTGATATCTTAGCCTCTGCATTGTGAGATACATATAGCTATTCTTTATTGGGACAATTGCTTTATTTGGCCCGAAAAACTTCTCTCCTTGCTTATTTAGCCTCTTTTTTTGAAGTTGTCTATTTCGCCTCAAAACAAAATTTTGTTGCCTATTTAACCTTCTGCAACAATTCAACTGTTAATGGTGTCAAGTGGCAGCTAAAAGTCTATTTTACCCCCGATCGGAAAAAAATAAAAAACAGAGTTTTTATATTATATATTGAATTTGAATGAAAAGACCAACTTGACAGTAAGAGCAAAGAAGACTCCAGTATTGTCTCCAAACTAAATGTTGCACCCACGGTTTTGGTGTTTTCGAGCACCAGACAAAAAGAAACCAGTGTTCATGAATGCACACCTAATCCCTTTGCCATTTTCTCGGAATGAGCTTTAGATGACCATTTTTAGCTGAGGCTTTTCGATATACAGAGACATGACAGCTTGTATTCAGAAAACATTGGGTTTGTGTTCAGATAAAGATCAGAAAACATTGGTACCGAGGAAGAAACGACATTCTTCTGCCTTCTTCAATTTCAATCTCTCCGTTTTCAACAATTATTTCCTTTGAGATATCCATCTATGCCTTTGCAGACACAGAAACCAGCACCGTGGTAATCACGATGCCAATACCCCAATAAACAACGCAGCACGTATTCAGGACCGCCATTGGATCCTCCTTCCATTCTAGTATACGGCTATACTCGAAGCTGCTCGACGCCGAGCGTGATCGAGTGCGTGAGCTCGCCGATCATCAGCGTGTGCTCGCCGGCACGTGCACCTTCTCGAACCCACCAGCTGCTGCGCGGGCGCGTCCGTTCCGGCGGGGGCGGCGCCGGAGGACGAGGAGGGCGCTCGCCAACTGGGGCAGCGGCGTCATCGCCATCGGCCATGGGGCGTGGCGGTGGCGGCAGTCCGCTTTCTTGTTTTCCCTATATCGGGTCGGCCAGTTGGGAGACACCACGTAAGGTGGAAACTGGAGGGCTGAAGGGCACCATAGTCTTTTTGCATGTGATGGAGTGGGAGACTTCACAGAATAAGCTCATGGAGATAACAGAAGGTCAAATAGGCAACCAAATTTTGTTTTGAGGCCAAATAGACAATTTCGAAAAAAAGAGGCCAAATAAGTGAGGAGAAGTTTTTCTAGGGCCAAATAAGCAATTGTCCCTTCTTTATTACACAAATACTCACTTCG
Source organism: Hyparrhenia diplandra (assembly GCA_015847255.1). Lineage (NCBI taxonomy): Eukaryota > Viridiplantae > Streptophyta > Magnoliopsida > Poales > Poaceae > Hyparrhenia > Hyparrhenia diplandra. The sequence continues at coordinate 102,774 of JADLZK010007847.1, forward strand.
TTCTAGAAAAACATGCAATTCTAGCACATTACTTTGTTTAAATCCACTAAATTTGACCAATTATAAATAAAATAAAAACTATAAATAATTACAATACCAAATAAATATCACCAGATTATTTACAGCAAAATATATTTTCATAATAAATTATTTTGGAGTCAGTAAATATGAATAGTATTTTGCTAGAAACTTGGTCAAACATGAGCTACTTTATTCCGCACGCAACCCATAGTTGCATGTTTTACAACGGAGGGAGTACATCAAACTCACAAAAACTCGAACTCAAGGCACGCACACCAAAGTTTATTGACCAAGCTAACTCATCAAAATATAAAAGTGCTACAAAACGTCCTCCGACGACCCTAATAGAACACCTCTTCACGTAGAAAAAAAGCCGCCTCCACGCGGGTCATCTCGAATAACTCAACCGCTAGCCACCACCTACCACACCAGTCTTTTCCATTCTTTTGTTCATCTTCTAATTTGCCTTGCATAGAAAATATTTGAGTAAATTTGTATTTTTCTGTTTTATCTATTTCATCTTATAATTTTCCATTCATAGAAAAATATCTATGTAAAAATGTATTTTTAGGGTTCTCCTTTGGTTTTGACATGTTTTTCTTTGGTCCATTGGAGTTAGATCTTGTGGATATAAAATTCGGGTGAAAAGTGTTTGAATTACCCGATTTGGTTGTCGGTTGGATTATGGTGATTTTAGGTGATTGGTGGCCCCGGTGACAGGAGTGGTGAGTAGACAGACCGATTATAAACACCTATGCGTGGATCACGATCCAATCAAAATTTAAGTAGCAGAGAAACCTCTGGTGTCACTACCGTACGCACCATTTCATCGATCTGCGCTGTCAACTTGAAGCTATCCAGTGGCTGGTCATGGAGGACACCCAAGAAGCTCTCCACATCGTCGTGTTCCCATGGCTGGCGTTCGGCCACATGATCCCATTCCTGGATCTCTCAAGCGGCTGGCGCGGCGCGGCCACGCCGTCACCTTCGTCTCCACTCCGAGGAACGCTGCCAGGCTTGGCGCAATGCCGCCGGAGCTCGAAGCGCGCCTACGCGTCGTCAAGCTGGACCTGCTTGCCGTCGAGGGAATCCCGAAGGCGCCGAGTCGACGGCCGACGTCCCGCCGGAGAAGGTCGAGCTCCTCAAGAAGGCCTTCGACGGCCTCGCCGCGCCGTTCGAGCGCCTTGTCATCGAAGGCTGTGCCGCCGGCGGCGGCGAGGCGGCGGCGTTCTCGAGGAAGCCCGACTGGATCATCCTCGACTTCGCTCAAAACTGGATTTGGCCAATCGCTGAACAACACAAGGTGATATCTCTCATTCCACATGCTGTTTTTGCAGAAATTAGAAAAAGAGATGTGTTCTTAATTTCCTTCTTGTCTGCCCATGCCGACGCAAGATCCCGTGCGCAATGTTCCTCATCTTCACGGCAGGCTTAATGGCCTTTGGCGGCTCCAAGCAGCAGAACGAGGCGCAACCACGCAAGACGACGGAGGATTTCATGGTCCCGCCGCCGTGGATACCGTTCCCCACCACCATGTCCTTCCGCCGCCATGAGGCGGGAGTGGTACGCCGCCGCGTGCCGGCCCAACGCCTCCGGCGTGTCCGACGTGGACCGCTTCTGGCAGGTGCATCACCCGAGCTGCCGCCTCATCGTCATCCGCAGCTGCCCGGAGGCGGAGGACCCGCGTCTGTTCCCGCTCCTGACAGACCTCTTCGCCAAGCCCGCCGTGCCGGCGAGCCTCCTCATGCCGAGGACGAGGACGAGGACGACGACGCCCGGGGCGGCGGTGGCAACGGCGACGGGTCCTTCTCTGACGCCATGCGGTGGCTGGACGAGCAGCCCAAGCGGTCCGTCCTCTACGTGGCGCTCGGGAGCGAGGCGCCGGTGACGGCGGAGCAGGTCCGCGAGCTGGCGCTCGGGCTGGAGCTCTCCGGCGTGCGCTTCCTCTGGGCGGTGCGGCGGCCCGTTGGCCACTCCGGCGAACTGCTGCCGGACGGGTTCGAGTCCCGCGTGGCCGGGCGCGGGGTGGTGCGCGCCGGGTGGGTGCCGCAGGTGCGCGTGCTGGCGCACGCCGCGGTGGGCGCGTTCCTCACGCACTGCGGCTGGGGCTCCACCGCGGAGAGCGTCTTCCGCTTCGGGCTACCATTGGTGATGCTGCCGTTCATAGCAGACCAGGGCTTCATCGCGCGCGCCATGGAGGCACGCGGCGTCGGCGTCGAGGTGCCGAGGGACGACGCTGGATCGTTTCGCGGGGACGACGTCGCGGCGGCGGTGCGGCGTGTGATGGCGGAGGATGAGGGCGAGGCGTTCGCGCGCAACGCCAGGGAAATGCAGAGGGTGGTCGGCGACAGGGCAAAGCAGGAGCAGTACGTCGATGAGCTTGTGGGCTATTTGCAGCGCTACAAATAAGATTTTTATTCAGTCATTTTAGTGTTAATTAATCTTCCATTAATGTCTGAATAATGTTGTCTAATAATTTGGTTCTTGTATCATTCTGTATAAATTGGTGAAAAAAAAATTGTTATGAAATAGTTGCGCCCTTCTTAAAAAATCATTTGTTTTCTTGGCATACCTTCGATCATACTATACAGTACTCAAGAGGGTAGAATTTTAAGCTACCAACCATTCCGGTGGATACAAATATGGCTTCATCCATTTTATAAGGGAAATGCTTCATTACGGGCGTGCAAGCCGTGGAGACGTTGCACGCCTCGTTCATCGTCGAAGCCGTCCCCACCGCACGCACGCTTATCTCTTCTTCCTCCTTGTACACCTCCGCGTCCCATGCCTGCCCACACCCACACAACCATATGTACTAGTCGTCGGCGACTGCTGCCGACAAACCACAGACTCCTCTCCCCTTTCCAGCGTCAGGTGTCGGCCATGGTGGATCCGCTCGATCTGGCACCGGCGCCCGCGGATCCAAGTTAGGTAGGCCTCATCTCCCTCCTCTCCCTCCTCCTCCTCCTCCTCCTCTCTCTCTCCCCCCTCCAACTCCAACTCTGGCGAGCTAGGGTTCTGGCGAACCGTCTTCTTCTCCCTCACAATCGGTGGGTTATATATTGTCTAGCCGCCCCAAGGGAGATAGGTAAGGCGGTGGGGAAGGTCGACGGGTGGTTTAGGGAGCCTTGGCGGCGGTAAGGGCGGTTGGGGCGCATTGGGCTGGGGGAGCTCGGCCGTGGCGGCGGCAATGGGGCGGGGAGGAGGGAGGGGAGAAGGTGGTGCCGCGGATGAGCTAGGGTTTGGTTCGAGCCGGCGGCAACGGCAAGGTCGCACGACCCTATCTCGCTAGAGCTCGGCCAAACCCTAGCTTGCCGTGGCGGGGCGGTGGCAAAAACAGGGCTCTATTGCCTTTGTTCAGGTGCAAAATCTAATGGCCAGAAAACCAAGTGACTGATGCCTTATTTTTATCTAGGTGACTGCACCTCTCTCTCTCCGCCGAATTTAAACAGCCGCCACCGCCACTCATGCGAGATGGTAATGGGAGAAATAAAACGCGGGCCTAGGCGACAAGTATTGGGCCGAGAGAGCGGCGGGCCGAAAACAACGAAGCGACCACACGACGTTGGGGGGTCGGGGTCCGACCGGTCGGGACCGAAGATTTTGGCTCCGTGCCCCATCGTTTCAAGTGAGAGGTTTCCTAAAAAAGACAAAAACATGATGAATGATTTTTTTAAAAAAAAATGATAGATGCACATAGAGGAGAAATAAAACATAGGTGCAAAACTAGTAAGTACATACATACATAGAAGGGGTGTCGATTCGGCTAGATTGGGCGGAATTGACATGTCGACGGGCGATCTTGACGACGGCGGTGATGGCGAAGGTGGTGGTGATGACGGCGATTGGCGACTTTAGGTGGCGTGAGATTGATGGCGGCTGACGAGGTAGCGGGGGGAGAGAGAGAGGAAGAGAGGGCGGCGTGGGTCGGGTGGAGGTGGTGGCGCGGCGGCGGTTGGGCGGGCGGCCGCGGCGTGGCGTTGTGGAGGGCGGCGGCGGCGGCGGACTGGCGGCGCACGTCTTGTGAGGAGGAAGAGAGAGAGAGAGAGCCTAGATTTGGAGAGCTGTTGGGAGTTACCCCTTTAATTTATTTCTTCTTGATTCAAGCGATTACAAGTCCCTCGTATTTATAGTCCGGAGAAGACTTGCATCTAAAGAAATCTCTAATTGGATTTCCTATTTTATTTCCTAAATAACCATTACTTAATGGCGGCGGATGGCGTGATCACGGTGGGGCGGCGGCCGGCCGTGGGTTACGGGCGCGCTTGGGCCTTGGGCCCCCAGCGGCGGCGGCTGCCTCCATTACGGGTCATGACATTTCTCCCCCTTTCGGCCGATAGCGCGTCCTCGCTCGTTGTCGTTCACCTTGTTGTCGTTGTTGATGTGCCGGGCGAAGATGGAGACGCCGACCTTTCTTTGGCCGCAGAAAACCCATGTAGTACCTTTGGTAAGGCCGTGACGTAGGAGCGATGTTTGCCGAGGAAGACGATCTCCATTCTTTGGCGTCCAAGCCGTTGCTCTGGTTGGAGTTTGATGGTTCCGGCGATGCGAAGTAGGTTGTCGCCAATTCGTGTTGCCATTTGATGAAGGATGGGAGCCTCAGGGTAGTGACGAAGTTGTCGAGGTAGCGGGTTGATGTGGGTGGTATGTACCTCTTGTCGTCGTCGGTGAAGCTCACAAGTCGAGACTTTGCGAAGATGGAAGCGTCGAAGTCTTGGGCGAGGTGGATCGCCGATTTTTCTGTGTAGGGTGCCTCTGGTGTATTGCAGCCCACGGCTTGTTGGCGTAGTCGTCTGGAGGTAGATGTCGTTGAGGAACAAGGGAGCCAAGCGGTATGGCTCGAGTCGTCCCTACTGCCAAAGTCGTGTAGTCAACGTCGTGATGGTTGTTGGTGTCGCCGTTGAAGGGCGTCCCAAAACCCAGAGTGGGGCACCATGGTATGTTGTCTCCATTCTCCCGTGGCGCCTTGGTGATGCGAGAGGAGCCAAAGAAAGAGGAGTGCCGTTGTCGTCGGTTTGGCGGTATGTGTACCGATGTTACGCTTTGCGTGGTAATGCGATGATGTCTCCTTTGCCGAGTGCGCAGCTTGATTGATGGTGTTCTCCACCATTGTCGATGTCGGCCCGAATGTCCGTGAGTTTGTAGTCGATCGTCGGCGAAGGTCGGCGAGTGAACGACCATCTCCTTGGTGGGCGCGGGGGGCGTCGGTGTTCTCATCGGTCGTGGCGCCCATGTGTGGAACGTCGTGGTTGCCAATGTTGAGGTTGGCTGCGAAGGATGTCATCGTGGTTGATGCCCTTGTAGTTGGTGTCGATGGTAGGCATGGTGAAGGCGTAGTCGACATCGGGGGAACGTCATTGGCGTTGGCATCCTTGAGGACGTCGTTGCCGTTCATGGCGCCCATGGTAGCGTCCTTGTCGTTGTCGATGTCGTCGATGCCGCAAAGCATTGTGGCTAGCGATGTTAATGGCGATGTCGGGGATGTCGTTGACGCTTCGAGGGGGTGTCGTTGTTCGCGTCGATGATGCCGGGTCGAAGGCGTCTTGGTTGACGCGACGCGTCAAGCGACATCGTTGGAGCATGGGTGATAGAGGTAGGAGCTCCTTGTTGAATGGGTTGGACTTGCACTGGTGGTATGGAGCATGTGATGTCCTGGTCCGCGAAGTTGTTGGCGTTGTTGTTCATGTTGCCGTTTGTGTCCAAGATGTCGTGGACGTCGGGGTTGAGATTGGCGACGTCGGTGCTGACGTCAGGCGACGTCGTTGAGTCGTCCTTGTTGGCACTCGGATGTTCCCAATGTCAAAGATGATGTTGGTAGTGACCGGGAACTTATCATTGCCATTGTAGTAGCCGCGAGATGTTGGCCTAGTTGGGTAGGCTTTTCGTCGGCGGTGGTGGATGTACGTGGTAGCCTCCGATCCGATCGATCACGGGTCGCGGCGGTGGGGCATCCTTGGGGTAGGCGTGCTCGTTGCTTGCGGCGTCGATGATCTTGGAGGAGTCACGTGGCGGCGCGCCGGAGCGTCGTCACGTCGGCGGCGCCCATGGCGAGACGTCGTCGGTGGTGGCTGAGGTGATGTCGTGGGGCGCGCACGTCGGACGGCAAGCAAGGCCGTCTGCTGCGGTTGTTTCTTGCCGTCGTGGCCACCGGTCGTCGTGGATGTCGATGGGAGCGTTGTTGATGTCGGGAGCGGCCATGGCGGCGGCGGCGTTGTATTGGCGGTGCCCGTGGCCGTGTCGTCGTTATGCGTCGTCGGGCGGCTGTTCATCCAACTTCTCCGGGAGGGCGGTGAAGGTTTTTTTCGGATTTCCTCGCGTGAGCACGAAACTTCGCAAATCTCTATCCGGAGCTCGGAGATCTTGTGCCTGTTCATCGAATCTTGGCTTTGGTGGTGGTCGGAAGCCGTCGGTGGTGGGAATCGCCCCTGGTCTCGGATACCGTGTGTCGATTCGGCTAGATTGGGCCGGAATTGACATGTCGGCGGCGATCTTGACGACGGCGGTGATGGCGAAGGCGGTGGTGATGACGGCGATTGGCGGCGAGGTGGCGTGATTGATGACGGCAATGAGGTAGCGGGGAGAGAGAGAGGAAGAGAGGGCGGCGTGGTCTGGTGGAGGTGGTGGCGGCGGCGTGGGTTGGGCAGCGGCGGGCGGCGTGGGCGTGCCGATGCCGGAGGCGGCGGGCGGGCGGCCACGCGACGTGCGAGGAGGAAGAGAGAGAGAGAGCCTAGATTTGGAGAGCTATTTGGGAGTTACCCCTTTAATTTATTTCTTCTTGATTCAACTGATTACAAGTCCCTCGTATTTATAGTCCGGGAGAAGACTTGCATCTAAAGAAATCTCGATTGGATTTTCTATTTTATTCCTATTTTATTTCCTAAATAATCATTACTTAATGGCAAAGCAGATGGCGTGATCACGGTGGGCGGCGGCGGCGTCACCAGCAGCACGCTTGGGCCTTGGGCCTAAGCGGTGGCGTTTGCCCCCCTCCATTACGGGTCATGACAAGGGGGTTTACATATATGACATTTAAGTCATTCCCCACCATTAAACAGCATAATTCATTTGTGCTAGTTGTGAAAGTACTTACTCCCTCCATACTCATAAAACTTGATGTTTTGAAAAGATTTGAGTCAACATTGGAAATATAAATCATCAATAACTTTTAAGTTTTTGAGTTTGCAAATGTGAAAACTATATGAATAAATTTGTCTTGAAAGATACTTTCATAAAAGTATACATGTATCATTTTTTTCATAAATATTTTTAGAACAACGAGAGGTCAAAGGCTGTGTTTTGGATACCGTGTCGTTATCCTAAACGCGTCAAGTTTTATGAGTACGGAGGGAGTATAATATTATAAAATATATTTAGATAATATCTTTTGCTGAAATTTTATAATGCAATTCTTTACATTTTTTATCTACATATTTATGATGTAAAGAACTTTATGTCTATGTTTTTTACAACAAACACATATAGATTATATTATCACTTGATCCGGTTTACAATAAGGTCCTCAAAGGAAGACCATATTACGTTAAAGTCCCGGATACGTGAGAGAACGACACCACTTGTCCATGGCGACAATGATGACGAAGAGGCCACCGACGGGGGTCACGGGCGTCGAGGACGCATGCACCCGGGAGGAAGGACCGTGCAAAGCATCGGTTGAAGGTGGAAATTTGGTCGAAGTCGGCGAGGAAAAAAATCACACCGGCGACCGATTGATATGGTTGGAGCCTGTTGTTGGAGCTTGAACATGCGGCTCGGACCGGGTCCCGGGAGGCGGCTCTTTCGAAGCGAGCACCGGGGAGAAGGGCCACCTTGTTGTAGGAGAGAGCACGAGGACGAGGTTTGTCGTGGAGGAAGAACATAAAAGAAAACAAAGCTAAAAAAGGAAGAAAGAAAAAGATGAAGCCGGTATGGATAAGCTCAACACGGGAACCCATGCTATGAATGTGGTCCATGCGAGATGGGCATGGACACATGCGTAAGCGCCCGGAGTGTTTGGGGAAGGCGTGGAGAGAACAACACACTAAAAGAACACTAAAAGATAGGGTTTATACTAATGATTTACATGAGTTTTGGTGCACACTCGGTTTTGCGGGTGAACTCTAAAAAACCCCGAAAAATTAGAGAGAAAAGAGGATAAATCAAGACAAAGAAGAAAAGGATCAAATCAGGCGATTAGTATAATTTCCAGGGGTCCAAATGAGAAGAAAAAGACAACTCGTGAAGGGCGGGGCCCACATGCTTCGGTGTGGGGCCGGGCGGCCGGGAGGTGTGTGTGTGTGTGGGGGGGGTTGCCGCGCGGCACCCCTTGGTGGAACCACGTGTCCAACCACGGAACCTTCCTACAACCGACCTATGGAGTAGATTTAGTCCGTCCAATCAAGTCGGTTTGATCCAAGGGTGAGATTCATCCTATGGAGCTATAAATAAAGGGGCAGGGCTCCCCCCTGAAACCCTAATTCATTATTCTTTTCAGTAGGTGAGGAGAGAGATCCTTTGAATGGATCTATCTCTTAGGTTTAGCTAGTAAGAGAAGACTAGTTTTCATAGATCTAGTCTTATACATAGAAATAGTGAGATAGAGAGTGAGGGATGAGTTGGGAAGAGCCGCCCGACTGTCAGGTGCTCTCTCTTCGGCTTGTACTTTAGTGGATTCAAGTTCATCTTGTCTTCAAGATTTCTCTGGTAATTTACTTTTAATCTAAGTTTACTTTGTTTATATTGTCTATCTAGTTTACGTCTCTTTTTAAGTGCTTTATTCCTATATTCTAGAGGGAGTAGATATTAATTCTTAGCACAGGCGTGGTGCTTAGGCTAGGGTTAATCGTAAATGCCCCTTACTTTTCGGATATCAGGTGGTAGTATCGTAAAGTTGACTTTATGGCTTTATTGAATCCTCTGTGGCCCACCATCCGTTAGTAAATGCTTGGTAGCCTTTTGGTTCTAGTAGGAAGGAAACTCGCTTTGTTCTCTATTAGTTATCGGCCAAGATAGATCGGTAGAAGACATTGTTTACCCAAGTTAGAAGTCAAAGGCCCTTAGTTATCCTCTTTATTCCCCTATTTATCCTAACCTTGTTGCTATTCCTAGTTATCATAAAACACTTTTAGTTAGCTTAGAACTTCTATAGTTATTATAAACCCAAACTTAGTTAACCTTTTTGTTGAGTTAGATTGTAGTTAGCCTCACACGTTTCCTCGTGGATTCGATATTAAAACCCCACGGGTGAAAGCTACAACGGTATTTGTGCTGCGAGATCTTTTCCTATTTATTTTGTGTGCGTTAAAATACCCAACACACACCCCACTGTATGCAAACACACGTAGCATCCTAAGGCCCCACTCCTTAGTAGAAGGGACCCACCACATGGTACGCAGTGGCGGCATGTATTTATATATCAAAATACTAGCAATGACACAACCCTTGATCGAAGTGGCACACATGGAACATAAAAACAATTTCGATGGCACACATGTCTAGACTAATTTTTCAGTGGTTTTGCGTGGAATTTTGAAATCATTCAACGGCACACACATAATTCTCTCCACTTTATTTGCCATCAATGCTAGATATTAGAGAACCTACAACAAGAAAGTTGCTATCCATGATTTCAGCACCGTACTAATCTTATATCAAGTCGTGTGTTTTCAACAAGAAAGATGTCCTTAGGCCGGTCTTAATGGAGAGTTTCACCTCGGTTTCCAAGATGTGAAACTTTGACATGAAATAAATGTCTCCCTCAATGCACGAGTTTCATTGCACAGTTTTATAAGCTTAAGGGTCCCACAACCTCTCTCTCATTGCATGGTTTAATTGCATAGTTGCATGGTGAAACTCTATTTGTGTCTCGATTGGGGGTTTCACACGGTTTTCCAACGCATGTGAAACCGTGCCCAAAGGTTTCACCATGGTGAAACTCTTTCCTTCTCTCTCCTAAGAGTTTCATGCAAAAAGTGAATTTTTTGGCGATGTGGTATTTTGCATTTAATGTGCATGAAACACTCATGAAACTCCGTTGAGACGGCCTTACTACACTCTGATCCTATAATGATTTGATTTGGCACTACATAACTAATTATGACACCATTAGTTACTCATGTTAATCAAAGACTTGTTTCTTCACCATAGCCTTGGTTCCTTGGTGCTAAGCCGTCCCTTGCCCTTAACCCTTACTTAGTACCTCAAGACCAGATCCTTGCTTAACCCTTCACCCTATCTTTGACATCAAGTGTAACTCCGCATTAGCGCATTCATTTGAAATCCATTTCTCTAGTATCATAATCATAGCTTGAATGTTTACGTCTATTTCAATGTTTGCCATCCACGTCTATTTCCTTGAAATACTAATTTGTTACACAACTTTATTCTTTCTTGATTAAGAGAATACCATTCACGGCCAAACACAAAGCAATTCCCTTGGATTGACCACTGCCATTGACCACACGGCTTGATACATAATCAATCTTGATTAATACCAATGAACTATCAATATTTTCTCGGAAATACAAGTAAACCATCATTAGAGCAAAATATATCTATTTTCCTTAGCCCCTTTTAATTTATCAATGCAAGCTTACGTTGGAGATATGACATGAGCTACGTACCAAGATCATTTCATCCATTCGCAATGAAACATACTCTAAGCTCATCAAGTTTTTATTAGCGTTCTAATTGTTTTTCAAATAAAAAACACCAAACCCACTAGAGTATAGATGCACTTTCACTTGTCCAAGCTTAGAATTACACTTGTTAAGGAGAGAGAGTATATCTCATACTTGAAATCATACAATAATTATATATTGTACATGAATTTAAAATGGATGGCCCATATTTAATGGGCAAAGTTATCACGCGACCACCTGTCATCCTCGCACCTGAACTCCTTCCTATGGCCCTCCTCCGCCGCCCTCGCCCCTTTCTTGCCGGTGCTAGGGTTCGCCGAAGCTCTATGCGCTAGGGCCCTTCTTCCCCTCCCATCTCGCCCGACTCCAAGCTCCAATGATGCGCGCCTATTTGCCTAACCGCTAGCTTTTGCCTCTTCTACTGAGTCATCAAAGTTGAGAAGAAAGAGGCAAGTCTTGCTAGAACCCTAGACATCGTTACCGTCGTCTTCATGCGCATTGGGCTAGATCCGGGAGGAAGAGAAGGAGTAACCGACCTACCTCATCCGAGTCGTCGCCGTTGTCGCATGATCGTCTTGTTCTTCGGGCATGTGTGAGGGCTCCATCCAACGACGACCGTCGCATATTATAATTTGCGATATTATCTACCTCATTTCACCTTTGAATTTCACCCGGGAAGTTTCCAACACATACTATGTATCATTTTTATATAAATAAACAAGTATAAAAAAAATAACAAATATGATCAAGGCGTCGGTGTCCACAGTTGAATTGCTTCCGAAGGAAAGGAACGCTGCTCAACCTCAACGACTGGCAGGGTGGTGGTGTACCCCTTCCTTCCCTTCCCTTCCCTCTCCCAGTCCTTTCCTTTCCTTCCCGGCGCCAGATTCAGATCCATGCCGCACGCTTCACCATTCCTGTAAGCTCCGCGCCTCCTCCACTCCAAATCCAGCGAGGCCTCCGCCCGGGCCCCCTCGCGCCGCCGCCGGCTCGGGCGCCCTCCCGCAACGTCGCCCCGACAGCACCCGCAGCCATGGCGCAGCCGCTCGTCGTGAAGAAGGACGACGACCTCGACGAGGAAGGTGCGTGCCCGCGCGCGCGTCAGCGCCTCTACTCTGTCTCGCCCCGTTCCTTCGTTGCGGGCGTGCGCGCCTCTGGTTGTGTGTGTGTGTGTGCGCCCCCGTGCGCGCGTGGATGTGCCCAGATCCGCGCTCGCAGCGCCTAGATCTGGCGCGTTCCGGCGCGGATCCCGGCGTCCGTCGCCATTGCGGCTTGCTGATCGTTCGCTTGCTTGGTTGCTGCTGCTGCTGCTGCAGAGTACTACTCGCCGTTCCTCGGCATCGAGAAGGGCGCCGTGCTGCAGGAGGCTCGCTGCTTCCACGATCCTCAGCTCGACGCGCGGCGATGCTGCCAGGTAACTGTCTGCCTATGCCCAGTCGTGTTTCACACCCCTTCCCCACGGGATCTCGCGATACCATCTCTCCAAGCTTGTGCGAATGTGAATTATTAAAATGCATTCGCGGGCTTGCATAACTGACTCTGGTTTCTTATGCTTTCTGCCTCCATCTGTAGGTTATCACCAAGCTCCTGTACCTGCTCAACCAGGGTGACACCTTTACCAAGGTACAGTGGTACATCGTTGATCTTACCGCGATAATAATTTGCCTGGGTTTTAGATTCAGATTGCCAGTACTCGTCATATATCTAAAATTGTTTGGCCATAGTTACCGTCCTCTAAAAAGAAATTGGTACCTACAAAGTTAGGTTGGTACCCTGAATAACATTAGGCGAGGAGTTACGTGCTAGCTTAATGTTCAGAAGAGAGTAGAGCTTATGCATGTTCAAACACTACAAGTACGAAGGGGATCTGAGAGTACATATTGCCACATGTGATGTAGTGCAGTTTCCTCAATACATTATTGTGCCCATTGAGCTCTAGTCCAGGACATGTGCTACTTGATAGTTTTACATGAGTGGAAAAAATTGTAGGTTGAGGCCACAGAGGTCTTCTTTGCAACAACCAAGCTGTTCCAGTCTAAAGATGCGGGCCTTAGGAGGATGGTGTACCTCATGATCAAGGAACTCTCGCCTTCAGCTGACGAGGTTGGTGAATATTGGTTGCTACTATATGGTTCTGCACAGTATGTGGAATCTGGGAATGACTTTCATTTGTGATCTATTGGGTGTAGGTCATTATAGTGACAAGCTCTTTGATGAAGGACATGAATAGCAAAACTGATATGTACCGTGCAAACGCTATTAGAGTTCTTTGTCGTATAATCGACTCAACTCTTCTCACCCAAATCGAGAGGTATTTGAAGCAAGCCATTGTTGACAAGAATCCTGTTGTTGCCAGTGCAGCCCTTGTTAGCGGCATCTACTTGCTTCAAATACGTCCTGCAATTATATTTTGTGCCCCAGTTGGAGATATTGTTTCTAGTTTGTGGCAGCGTTTAGATCCTTCTGATTATGGTTTCCGCATGTTTTGTATTATTGGCAGACAAGTCCTGAAGTTGTAAAAAGATGGAGCAATGAAGTTCAAGAGGCTGTGCAGTCAAGAGCTGCTCTTGTGCAGTTTCATGCCCTTGCTCTTCTTCACCAAGTGAGTTAAACATTTGGTGCTTCTTTTTAAGTAGGATAGATAGGCATATCCATAATATCCTGAACCTCAAATAGTAAAATGAATCAGACTCTTGGCAAAAACTTAGCTAGTCAGCTCTTGTTTGTCTGCTACTTATGCAACATGGAGCACTTTGACATGCTCAAGTTGTTTGTTAATGCACAAATATGTTATAATTCCATCTACCTGATGTTTCAGATTAGACAAAATGATCGGTTGGCGGTCAGCAAGCTTGTCACTAGCCTGACCAGGGGGTTCAGTTCGCTCTCCTTTGGCCCAGTGCCTACTTATTCGCTACACAAGCCAGGCACGTGTTCCATATCTGCCAGATCTAGTGTAGATAGATCATCCATTATCTGAAATATGTGTCATCTACAGGTTATTAGAGAATCTGGCGTGAACCAAGGTGGAGATCGCCCTTTCTTTGATTTCCTTGAGTCATGTCTCCGTAACAAAGCAGAGATGGTCATACTTGAGGCTGCAAGAGCAATTACTGAACTGAATGGTGTCACGAGCCGTGAGCTTACACCTGCAATTACTGTGCTGCAGTTGTTCTTAAGTTCATCCAAACCTGTTCTCAGATTCGCAGCTGTTCGCACACTTAACAAGGTTGGTCTGCTGCTCTGCTTATTTCTGAACACTTGCTGTTCTTGATACTATGCTATTGTCATTTAAGTAGAACTGTTGATTGTGAAGTAGTTTCCAACTTTCCAATAAAGGATCATTGGCTTTCAAATGTCTGGCTTTTTTTTTTTTTTGTCGCAGAACTATAATAACACAGCAATGGTTGCATCCAGTTCTTAATAGTTATTTTGGTTTCTGATGGTGTTTGTATCTTCCATGAATGGTACCTAATAAGTTAATGTATAAATCTCCAGTGTCTAAATAATTTTTTTAACACAACATTCATTTCGTGCTTTCTTTAAATTCTCAGTAGCCATGTAATATAGCTGGAAGATAGGACTGCTGATCTATCATCTCCTTGATTGTTCAGTCATGTTACATATGCTTTCTGCTTTAACAACTATTCCATTGAATTCTTGGCTCTATGTTTATACATTGTGATACACAACAGCTGAACCATGGGTAGGGACAAAGACATGCGATCTGGTTACTGGACTGAATTCCATTTGTTTGATGCAAGATCAGACATTTCAGAATGACATCTTTTATCTGATGTCTTGAATCTGCTATTTTTCTCTCCATTGCATATAGGGAGCAACAGATGATAAAGAGTGCAACATTGAGTTATCTTTTATTTTTTGTTTGTTTGCTCATCATATGCATTTTCATTATGTTGTTTGATCTGTTGTGGAAAATTCATCTCCCCTACTGGAAAGCTGTTAGTGTTCTGGATTTGCTGTTGGATCAACAGTTTCCTTACTGATATGGCCCAGATTTCCTGTAGTGTTCTTATCAGATTCATTGTTGATTCCATTATATTTACTAACTGCTCATGTGAATAATTGTACAGGTTGCATCAACTCATCCTTTGGCTGTCACAAATTGTAACATAGACATGGAGAGCTTAATCTCTGATCAGAACAGGAGCATTGCAACCCTTGCGATCACAACACTGTTGAAGACAGGCAACGAGTCAAGTGTTGATCGTCTAATGAAACAGATGACCAACTTTATGTCAGACATAGCTGATGAATTCAAGATCGTTGTTGTCGAAGCAATAAGATCCCTGTGCTTGAAGTTTCCTCTGAAATATCGTTCACTGTATGTCATAGAAGCATATCTTCTTGCACTATTATTGTTAAATATTGAAAACTACCTTTTTCATCTATAAGCCTTAATTTCCATTTATCTTTTCCAGGATGAACTTCTTGAGTAATATTCTACGCGAAGAGGGTGGATTCGAGTACAAGAAAGCCATAGTTGATTCAATTATTATACTCATTAGAGATATTCCTGATGCAAAGGAAAGTGGTTTATTTCACCTATGTGAATTCATAGAAGACTGTGAATTCACCTATTTGTCCACCCAGGTAATCATCAATTAATCATTCTGCAGGCATGTAATTTGGAAAATAGGTGTAAGATCGATTTGATTTCTTTTTTGTGAATATGTTATTTTTCTTTTTGCTTCTGTATATACATTAGGCTGATCAAAGAAATAGTGACTGCTGAACACATTTTATTTCTAATTATATATCTTCTGCTGTGAGCTATCTAGAGATGGTTATCTTCTGCTTCTGTAGATATAATGAGCTAATTGATTTGAAACCTGCAACTGTATTTTCATTTGTTAACACTGACATTTATTATTATGGACTTGTAAAATATCTATTCATAAACTACTTTAGTAAGTCAGCTGATTTCTTCATTGTAATCAAATTTCTTTTTAATCTTGTGGCAGATACTTCACTTTTTGGGAAATGAAGGCCCAAAAAACATCAGATCCCAGTAAATACATACGTTATATATACAATAGGGTGATACTTGAAAATGCTACAGTTCGAGCTAGTGCAGTCAGCACACTGGCAAAGTTTGGTGCCTTGGTTGACTCACTCAAGGTACTTGCATGATTTTTTATACTTCAATGATGTTTTCCTATGCAATCTGTTTCTGATGTCACTATTGCACTTCTAATCTTTTTTTATCCAGCCTCGCATATTCGTGCTTCTGAGGCGCTGCCTGTTTGATGGGGATGATGAGGTTAGTGCAAAACTTTTCGTATGATGAAGATGCTTCTATGCTCTGTATTTTATGATTCAATAATCCTTTCCGCTGTGCACCTTCCTCATTTACTGTTTTGCTACCTCATTTTAACTTTTAAGTGTTAATTGTGAAGCAAAAGTTATGTTTAGATAATGACCTTGCTTGATTCTTTTTTATTTTCAGATAGAAATATTTCCTTGCTGATGTTTGATATGCTTACCTTGTAGGTGCGTGACAGAGCGACCCTTTACCTCAAATTGTTAGGTGGTGAAGCTACAGTTGGTGAGACAGAGAAGGATGTGAATGAATTTCTCTTTGGCTCACTTGATGTTCCACTAGTAAACTTGGAGACGAGTCTGCGGAGTTATGTATGTCCTGGTCACTTGAATATAATTATGCTTTTGCTCTATTATCCTTTTATCTTATGTTATCATTATTTGTTGACAGGAACCGTCGGATGTACCTTTTGATATTTCATCTGTTTCAAAGGAGACAAAATCGCAACCCCTTGCGAGAAAAAGTCTACAGGCAAGAAATCAGCTGGTCCGGCATCTGCTGTCAGTGGCCCTGTTTCTACTGTTGATGCTTCGTATGAGAAGCTTCTTTCATCCATTCCAGAATTCGCTGATTTTGGAAAGCTATTTAAGGTTGGTATATATTATTTGTCCTTCTATAAAAGATGTGCATTATGGACCTGGCTGAATCTCATTTCATGTGTTGAAACTTTTTGTTCGCTCTTCCAGTCATCTGCACCTGTAGAATTGACTGAAGCTGAGACTGAATACTCAGTAAATGTTGTGAAGCATATTTTTGATGGACATGTTGTGCTCCAATACAACTGTACCAATACAATTCCTGAACAATTGCTTGAACAGGTATGCTACTTTCATATTTAGGCTTACATGCATATCTTGTGTTTCTGTGATTCAGTGCCTTTAACTCCTCAATTCCACAGGTAGTTGTTTTCGTTGATGCTTCTGAGGCTGATGAATTTTTAGAAGTTGCTTGAAGCCTTTAGAATCATTACCATATGATTCTCCTGGACAGACCTTTGTGGCTTTTGAAAAGCCAGAAGGTGTCATTGCCACTGGCAAGTTCTCAAATATCCTGAAGTTCATTGTTAAGGAGGTATGTGTTTTGCTTGCTCCTCCCCATTATCTTGTTATCTTGTATTTTTTTCTATGTGCATTTTGTGTAAGGATAAGTGCCCATGAACAAATGGAAGGCATTCTTGACATCTTGGCTACTCCACAAACCAGTGCTTCGTGTTTAGATTGTGATGTTTATAAAATTGTTCAGTTCCAGTTGTTGTTCCTTTTGGGAAAATGCTGAACCAGGCCTTCCCTATGGAAAGAACCAATCCTACTGAACATAGAAGGGAGGCCATCTATGAAAGCTTATCATAAAACATGATATTTTAAATGGAACTATCTGGTTCTCCAGCCTAAGGTCCCTTGTTAGTTATACCAGTAATCATGTTTGAACTTACTTTTTGTCTGTAACCTTTGATTTAACATAAGATAATGTTTTGTCTAAACTTTGGTTGATCTGTACCTAAAATGTTCTGATATGGAAATCAGCTCTACCTTCTTTGTTGCTATATGCACTAGTATATTGAGCTTCAGGGAGTTTTCAGTGAAATTGTTAAATCTGTTAGTTGGTTGCCCTTGACTCCTTGCAAATGCACTAAACTAGGATCTGCATCTGTGTTTGTACTCTTCTGAATAAGACCATCATACGTCATATATACACTTAACCGGTTCAGATAATTTGTGAAAGGCTTTCCTGCCTTTCCATTTGAAGTGGCAAATGACAATTTGTTGATTTTGACTCATTTGTTGTGTTTCAGGTTGATCCTTCCACGGGTGAAGCTGAGGATGATGGCGTTGAGGATGAGTACCAGCTTGAAGATCTTGAAATCACTTCTGCTGATTATATGTTGAAGGTTGGAGTATCTAACTTCGAAATGCCTGGGAAAGCATGGATCCAGAGAGTGAGCGGGTTGACAGTATGGGCTTGGAGTAAGGGAGAGCTTGGCTGAGGTTTGTAAGTGCTGTTATAAGCATCCTCGGCATGCAGCCTTGCGAGGTTAGTCTCTTTATCAATCTTTTTCATATTAAATGAGTGCCATGGTCATATAATAATAATAAGTCGATTTCTAATAAATTTGCTTATTTCTATCTCGTGAGAAATTTCATAATTTAGAGCTTATTTCCCTAGAAATTTCCAACTCCTGTACCAATTAGCAGTCACGGTCACTAATAAGTTTTATCCCCTTCCACGATATTTGACAATTTTTTTTTCTCGAACACGACTTCACGTGTCATTTTCATTAAGAAAAAAAAGGCCAAGACCGCCGAACAACACAAAACAACACGACACCACAAAACAAACACAAAGCGACCACAAAGAGAGTGGCCACAACACAAAGCAAGAAGGAGGAGACCACCCCATCAAACCACAAACACAAACAACACGCGACATGCAACATCGCTAGGCGGCGCTCAGAGTCGCCAAATGGATAGAAGAGTGGAAGCTCGGTCGCCGGCGCCCTCACGAAGGTCATGAAGGGGCTTCACGGCGCTCGGCGCTGCGAGGTGGATCCAAGGACGCCGCCCGGTGGCCAGAAGGCCAAGCAACGGCGGCGGCGATAGCGGTGTTGTCATCCCCGAAACAGCGCCAAGGTGAGCGCTACGCCGGTGGCGAGCCCCGGCGGCGTACCGGCGGCGACGGTGGCGTCCGCGTCCAAGCGCCAAGATGAGCGTTGGCGAGTTGCAACATCGGGGCGCGAAGGGGGCGAGCGGGATAAAGCGTTGGCTTCGGCATCAACCCAGCGCGGGGTGGGCTACGTTACGAGCGGGCGAAGGTAGGCGGTGGCGGAGGCGGCGATGGAGCCCGGGCGGGGCGCATGGCGTTGCGGAGCTCGGAGGGTTCAACGGGCCGCCGCCCGGGAAGAGATGGCGCCCGCGGGCGTGCCGCCGTTGAGCACCGCGGAACTTTTCGTTCTGAGCCACAGCGATCGCCGCCCGACGGGACGAACAACGACGCCTTCAAGAAGGTAGTGGCGTGTCGCGCCACCGTCGTCGGCCCAAGGCGAGCTTGGGGAGGGGTTTTCACCCGACACACCATCGGCCGCGGCAGCCCGACCGCCTTGATCCTCAAAGGGCGTGGCGACGGCGCCCGGCGCATCAGCACTGCTTGATCCACCGCCGCCTCCGTACCCGGCCGTTTCTAACACAAGGTGGCAACGGCCGGCCCCGACCTTCCACCACGATAGTGGGGAGGCGGCGCGTGCTGCCGGCGAGCCGTCTTCCGGTCGGTGGTGAGGAAGGGCGGCGCCCGATGCATCAAGAGGTGGGCGCTGCCGCTCTGGCGGTGGGGACTCGGAGGCGGGCACTCTCGGCTGGATCGACCTGAGGATCGACCCGCGAGGCCCCGAGAGGGCCCGGGGGGCCGTCGCCATGACGGGACGCCGGGAACCCCCGCCGGCCGCCGGTGGCTCGCCGGCCGGCCGAAACCATCGAGGAGGAGGGAGATCCGGCCGGCGGGGGCGATCTGCCCGGGGAGGGGCCGGATCGGCCGGCCACGATCGCCGCCGCCCGGCCGGCAGGCGGCGCCGAGTCGGGGCCGAAAGCCCTAGGCCGACCGCCGGCGGCCGGCCGGCACGGGGGGAAGAAGGGAGCTCGGGCGCGTGTGGGCGAGGTCCGCCTCGGGAGGGCTGGCGAACCCGCCGCGCGCCGACCGGCCCGGCCGGGTCGGGCTCGAAACCTAGCCCGGCCGGCCGGCGGCTCTCCCGGTCGAACCACCGAGGGAAGTGGAGCCCCGGCCGCGGGGCGGATCCGCCCGGGAGGGGCCCGAATCGGCCCGGGCCGGCCGGCGGCCGGCCTCTCGCCGGAGAGGAGGTGGGAGGGTGGTGGGAGGGAGCACGGGGAGCACGGGAAGAGGGAGCGGCGCGGGGAGGGGCCTTGTTGGGCTCTCCCCGCTGGCCGCCGCCGCGCGACCTCCGTGGCGGCGAGGAGGGGAGAAGGTGGGTGTCGGTGCGGGGTTCCCGAAGTCGCCCTAGGAGCGACGCGGGGGACTTGGGGTCTCGTTTCCACTCTTTTTTCGCCTTAGGGATATTTGACAATTTTTTATTCCTATAAAATCTAGCAGTATTGATATTTCTAGCAACCAACAGCTCAAAGAGTCATCACCTTGATTTGGAACCCTGGCTGTTTTAGCATTGCTTTTGTTCACCTTAAAATGATTAACTTGTTTCACCTTTGGTTTGTAGGGAACTGACGTGGTCCCAAGCAATTCAAGGTCGCACACTTGTCTGCTCTCTGGTGTGTTTATTGGTAACGTGAAAGTGTTGGTGAGACTGTCATTTGGAATCAGTGCACCAAAGGAGGTGGCCATGAAGCTAGCAGTTAGATCTGATGATCCAGAGATCAGTGACAAGATCCACGAAATTGTGGCTAATGGCTAAGAACTCTAGTAGAATATTTTTGACTCCTTTTTGTTTTGGCTTAAATGCCACGGGAAGCTTGAGGGGATTCAATTAATTCTAGTATATGTAAGCTTGGTTTCCAGTTGGATACATATTTTGTTGCATCACCATTCTTCCTCGACACAGTACAACAGTTTTTGGATGATTTGGATATGTACATTTTACCTTATATACCGAGGACAATAGTATATGCAATAATATTCAAGTAAAGTTTCGTTGGTAAAATGAAGCATATTGCACATCACGAACAAAGCTTGGATTTTCAGGGCAGTGTTTGAGACCCTGAAAATTTTGCCTGGTGCTACCTGCACTGCCGCACGGTATAGCAAGCGGTATGCTTCAGAGTTTTGGATCGAGGTTACTGTTTTCCTTGTCTGTAGCTTGCCTTCTACAGACTGCATACAATTTTACAATTTCTTTCCAATTACAACCGCTAGTATTATTGGCTTGTCTCCATGTTTAATACTGAGTTTTATGCTTCGTTTTACTTGCAGATAGGAAACATATAGCCTACGTCTTATTTTCCAAGCTCTCTCCTTTTCGATTGATCTAATTTGACGTGGTATAGATAATAGTTGAACACCGTTTGTACTCTATAATTTATTTGTCTCGTAATTAAAATGTTTGCTATATTATTCTAAAAAAAATGTTTGCTATATTTTGTTGCTACTATAATATTTTCTTGAAGTGTTTTTGCACCACACGTTCATGTGCTGCTTGTAGCAGCTCATCAATCAAACGTCGCCGCCCCACAGGCAGATAGTCACGATCACCATTAAACGCTTCATCTGTTTCTTCTACCTGCCATAATGCCATGTTGGGTCATTTAGCCCAACATGGCTATTCATTGAAATGTAAACTTTCTACCAGAGTTGGACAATGTGGCATCTTGATGATGAACTGCAAGTAAAAGATCAATCAATCCTCCTTTGAGATGTCGGTGGCAGGGTCATCACCGGCTAGAGAATCAAATCAACCGTAGCACCACCACTCATGACAGGATTAGCTTCCATGGCCGGCAGCTGTGAGCTACTGCTGCCGACGGAGACGTGACTATGATCGATCAAGGGCGGCAGGAGGGATCCAATCACACAACTGTTGATTTTGCTTTGGACAGACACTAAACACACTGTTGATGGCATGCCAACCAAATCCACCAATCCTCGAATGAGATAGCTTCTCCGGTAAAATCAGATGTTACTCGATCTACCACTCGATACCTCAGCCCTCAATAAGTGAAGGTAAACATTTTATAATAGAAAATGACGGAACAAGATGCAGACACGTCGACGATGCTACCCGAGGACGTGAACATTGCCAAGTAAGTACAGCGATGAGTGGTCGCGGCAGATTATATATATCACCAAACGCATGGTCCACGCAGTTATAGATAATGGACACGGAGTACGGACACAGCTCACTCCCGTCTATATCACTCAGTACCACCCAGAGCAGAAGCAAGCAGGAGCAGCAGCCATGGCGGCCCAAAAAACCACGCAGCAGCAGCAAGGCGGCGCCGGCGAGTCGTCTCCTCATCATCTCCACGTCGTGGTGTTCCCATGGCTGGCGTTCGGCCACATGATCCCGTTCCTCGAGCTCTCCAAGCGCCTCGCGCGGCGCGGCCACGCCGTCACCTTCGTGTCTACGCCCAGGAACGCCGCCAGGCTGGGCGCCGTCCCGCCGGAGCTCTCCGCGCGCCTCCGCGTCGTCGCGCTGGAGATGCCCGACGTCGAGGGCCTCCCGGACGGCGCCGAGTCCACCGCCGACGTCTCGCCGGACAAGGTCGGCCTGCTCAAGAAGGCTTTCGACGGCCTCGCCGCGCCCTTCGCCGACCTCGTCGTCGCCATGGCCTCCTGCGCCGCCGCAGCCAACGCCGGCAGTGGCAATGGCGACGATGACGGTGTTGGGTACTTTGGGTTCTCGAGGAAGCCTGACTTTATCGTCCTCGATTTTGCACAGAATTGGATCTGGCCAATCGCCGAGCAACACGAGGTACATTAAGTCCTGTACGGGAGATTCTGATCAAAGTTTAAACCGTTAACATTTACCACTTCCAAAAAATTATTTACTCTAATTGTTTGTTTCTTAATTCATTTATTTACTGTAGATAGCGTGCGCCATCTTCCTCATCCTGCCGGCGTCGATCTTGGCCTTCCTGGGCCCGCGGCACGAGAACGAGGAGGCGCACCCACGGACGACGACGGAGGACTACATGGTGCAGCCACCGTGGATCCCGTTCCCGACCACGATTGCGCACCGGCGGAACGAGGCTGAGGCGATCGCCGCCGTGTTCCGGCAGAACGCCTCCGGCGTGTCGGACATGGACCGGTTCTACGAGATGCAGCGCCCGTGCTGCCGCCTCATCGTCCTCCGCAGCTGCCCCGAGGCGGAGCCGCGGCTGTTCCCGCTCCTCACGGATCTCTTCGCCAAGCCCGTCGTCCCCTCCGGCCTCCTCCTGCCTGACGAGGTGGCCGACGACGGCCCGGGCGGCGACGACGACCAGTCCTTCTCGGACGTCATGCGGTGGCTGGACGAGCAGCCGAAGCGGTCGGTCATCTACGTGGCGCTGGGGAGCGAGGCGCCGGTGACGGCGGATCACGTTCGGGAGCTGGCGCTCGGGCTGGAACGCTCCGGCGCGAGGTTCCTCTGGGCGGTCCGGCAGCCCGCGGGGCACTCCGGCGAGGTGCTGCCGGACGGGTTCGAGGCCCGCGTGGCGGGGCGCGGGGTGGCGCGCGCCGGGTGGGTGCCGCAGGTGCGCGTGCTGGCGCACGCCGCGGTGGGCGCGTTCCTGACGCACTGCGGCTGGGGCTCCACCGTGGAGAGCCTCTTCCGGTTCGGCCTCCCGCTCGTGATGCTGCCGTTCGTCGCCGACCAGGGCCTCATCGCGCGTGCCATGGCGGCGCGCGGCGTCGGCGTCGAGGTGCCCAAGGACGAGCACGACGGGTCGTTCCGCGGGGACGACGTCGCGGCGGCGGTGCGGCGGGTGATGGTGGAGGATGAGGGTCACGAGCTGGCGCGCAATGCAAGGGAGCTGCAGAAGGTCGTTGGGGACAGGGTGAGGCAGGAGCAGTACGTCGATGATCTCGTCCAGTATTTGCAGCGCTACAAATGAATCACTGCATGTAGATCAAGCTCATGATCATGACTCCGGATTCCGAGAACTAGAAATGAATCACGGCATGTAGTTCTGTGGTACTCCTATATTTTAGGTCTATTCAAGTAGTATATGTATGTGTTTCGCAGAAAATGTAGTATGTATGTGATGTACTTTTTTTTTTTTCTTTGTTCGGTGGATTTTATAATTGTTTTTCCTTATATTTTTTTGTCCATCCTTTATGTATTTATTTTATTTCTTTTCATATTCTGTGAGATGTTCCAGTTCTAGACTCACATGGATACATTTATATCATGTTTGGAGTTTGGACTTGTCGAATACATTTTAATAATATAAAACTAGCACAAACCATTTATGTTGTTTAATGGTGGGGAATGGCTTAAATGTCCTATGTTCAACCCCTCCTGTGCGTACTAGTTTTGCTGTTTTTTTTTTTATTTCTCCCTGTGTGCATTTATCATTTTTTTTTTTTGAGATTTTTGTGTTCTTGGCCCTACTTTGAAGTGTAAATTGTGATTTTATCCTCATTTTTCTAACTTTGTGATTTTGCCCTTTTTTGACCCTGGTCAACACATTTTTGCCCATGTTTTGACCATTGACTAGGGGCAAAATCGCATTTAGTTGCTGGTAGTGTCGGGTAAAATCACAAATTCACTTCAAAGTACAGGCAAAATAAAAAGGCTTAGGTTAAATAAGTTAGGGTTAGGTTTCCTCATGCCAGTGATGAGATATGGATTCGTCTTCCTAGGTGACATCTCTAGCGGGGCGGCGTGGATGTGCGGAGGGCAGCTTCAACATCTACGACGGCTTCCCCTACTTCTCTCGGGCGAAGGCTGCATCAGCGAAGACCACGAGCTCAACAGATCTGGAGTTCTCGCCTTTTCTGGATTTGGTCAAGTTTGTCCTTTGCCCCTCCCTTATCTTCTCTGACGATGACACTACTCTAGTGAAGACCTTGGGAGGTATGTTTACCTACTCGCCGAAACGGGTTGGTTCTCACCTACCACCTTTTTGGTGGTTTCATTCTCCTTTTGGGTGTGTTGTCGTCTTGTGTGTAGGGATTGTTGGTTGCTCTTGAGCGCTAGATTCCTTGTACTTCGGCGATGTGATAACCGGTTGCCATCTTCTTTGGCTTGGGTGTTCTGCGTTATGTTGATGATAGATTTTGACATATTGCTTTTGGTGCCAATTAAATCTTGTGTTCGATCGTCGGGAAGAAGGTTGGCTTCAAGCTCCACGGTGCTCCGACCGCCGGAGACGAGGGCGACCAGGAGGAGGATTTGTGAAAGGACTATGTTGTAATTTCTCTTTTCTTTTAGGTCTTGGAATGTAATCTGTATGAAACATATATGAATACAAACCTGGTTTCTCGAAAAAAAAAAAAAAAAAAAAAAAAAAAAAAAAAAGAAAACACGAGACCAGCTTCCAAGCCTTCCATCGACCACCAATATATACTAGCAATTGACGCCGACAGCCTATTCCCAGCCAGGCCGTGGCAATTCTAGGAAAATATATAGAGAGCTAAAAAGATCACAAGATGCCTAGACTAACATAAGGTTATTTTGTCCATACAATACCAATCTATATAGTTGCATCCCGGTAGTTGTTAGGTCCCCGCCGTAATCGTTTGTTACCGTTGTATCTATATAGTAGCAAGAGTTTTTATATGAAAAAAATATATAATAATTTAGAGATAAAAATGCACAAATGTCAATCACAATTCATAACTACTGGATTGATTTTGCAAGGCGTTTGACAAATCTTAACCGTGATGGTTTTATTGTTTAAACCACCATTGTTAATGTCTCTATTAAGTATTAACCTTGGTGGTTTTTTTAGGTTAGATGTGTTAGTTGATTTACTAGTCGATGTTTTTTTTTTTTTTTTTTTTTTTTTTTTGACAAGAATACCACTCGATACCTCAGCTCCTTGCAATAAGTGAGATAAAGACGGATCCAACTTAAAACATTTTATACTAGAAAATTATGGAACAACCAAGATGCAGACAAGCCGGATGCCCAAAAAACCCAGCAGCAGCAAGGCGGCGCCGGCGCGTCGTCGTCTCATCATCTCCACGTCGTGGTGTTCCCATGGTTGGCGTTCGGCCACATGATCCCGTTCCTCGAGCTCTCCGAGCAGCTCGCCAAGCGCGGCCACTTCGTCACCTTCGTCAGTGCCCCGAGTAACCTCGCCAAGCTGAGGCCCGTCGCGGCCGACGTTAGCCCGCGCATCCGGCTCGTCCCACTTCCCATGCCGCTCGTGGACGGCCTCCCGGACGGCGCCGAGTCAACGGCCGACGTCGCGCCAGAGAAGGTCGAGCTCCTCAAGGTCGCCTTCGACGGCCTTGCCACCCCTTCGCCGCCTTCCTCGCCGAGGCTTGCGCCGGCGGGGGCGGGCAGACCGGAGAAGGGCACTCCAAGAAACCCGACTGGATCATCCTCGACTTCGCGCAACACTGGCTTCCGCCCATCGCCGACCAGCACAAGGCACGTACCTCACCGCCAGTCCGCCACCACCGCACGCAGCACCGTATACGCGTTCGTCTGACCGTCTCGATCTGTGGCAAGTGCAGGTGCCGTGCGCGGCGTTCCTCATCTTCCCTGCGGCCTTGATCGCGTTCGTAGGCCCAAAGGAGCTCAACGACGCGCACCCACGATCCGCGGCGGAGGACTTCACCGTTCCGCCGCCGTGGATCCCTTCTCCGTCCGGTCTGGCGTTCCGCGGCCACGAGGCCGAGTGGATCGCGGCGGCGTGGCAGCCCAACGTGACCGGCATCTCCGACTTCAGCCGCTTCTGGGAGATCACGCAGCGCTGCCCGCTCATGGTGTGCCGTTGCAGCCACGAGGTTGATGGCCCGCTCTGCACCCTCCTCGGCGAGCTCTACGGCAAGCCCGTCCTCCCATCGGGCCTCCTCGCGCCCTACGACGCGGCGGCTGCTGCCGACGGCGAGGGCGGGCACGACGACGACGACGAGAGCGCGGGGCTCATGCGCTGGCTCGACGCCCAGCCCGCGCGGTCCGTGCTCTACGTGGCGTTCGGGAGCGAGGCGCCGCTGACGCCGGCGCACGTCGGTGCGCTCGCGCTCGGACTGGAGCTGGCGGGCGTGCGCTTCCTGTGGGCGCTCCGGAAGCCGGTAGGTGGCGAGCGGCCGCAGCTCCCGGACGGGTTCGAGGGCCGCGTGGGCGGGCGCGGGGTGGTGCGCGTCGGGTGGGTGCCACAGGTGCGCGTGCTCGCGCACGCCGCGGTGGGCGCCTTCATGACGCACGCCGGGTGGAGCTCGCTCATGGAGAGCTTCCTGTTCGGCCACCCGCTGGTGATGCTGCCCCTGTTCGCCGACCAGGGCCTCACCGCGCGCCTGATGACGGAGCGGCGGGTCGGCCTGGAGGTGCCGTGGGACGACTGCGGCAGCGCGTTCCGCGGCGAGGACCGTGCGGCGGGTGATGGTGGAGGAGGAAGGGAAGGAGTTCTCGCGCAATGCCAAGGGATTGCAGGAGGTTCTGTGGGATACGGCGAGGCAGGAACGCTACATCGATGAACTGATCGAGCACCTGCAGCGCATAGGAGATGGAGATTTTTAGGATGTCGAGGCCATGTGCCAACCAATGCCAACCAATGGTCCAACACTCCAACGTTACTGTATCCGTACGTCCGAGAATAAATAAAAATGATAAAGACCAAATGAATTGATACACTCTGTTTTTTTTCAGTTAGGTGAAATATAAAACTCTGGGGGTGTTTAGTTGGTGAAATATATTGGGTTAAATTTCTTTAGAAGACTTTTCGCTTTTGTATTTGATAATTATTATCCTATCATGGACTAATTAGGCTTAAAAAGATTCATTTCGTACTTTTCAGCCAAACTATGTAATTAGTTTTTTTTTATTTACCTACATTTAATGCTCCATTTATGTGTCAAAATATTTGATGTGACGGGTAGCGTAGAACTTTTTTGGGTACACTTTTCATCAAGTGAACACCCCAGAGATACAGAGATGACCCTGTACATGTTGAAAAAAAAAACTTTCCACTGCCATTACAATCCCAATATAGGAAGCATATATATATGTTGAAGCATTTTTCATTGATAATTCAGTGAACCTAGCTTAACATTGTATTTGTTGAAGCAATTTTTTTTTTTCTATTTTTGACATTTAGATGTTGAGAACTTTTAACCCTCCCAGCCTTGGTACATGCATAGTTGCGAAAGTGCAACTTCACGTGATCATGCCAGATATTTCACAGTTAACTTTATTTTGCTACTATTCTAAAAATAAAACATACGAGGCAAGACTAGACGTACAGTATGGTGATTCTAATGTAGCAAACAATTGAAATGGGAAAAAAAATGCTAAAAAGACAGTAGCCAAATAAGCAATAGGAACTCTTGAGTCTTGATTGATAATTAGATGTACCGCAAGGCATACAATGTGGTACATATAGGTCTTACAGTGAAGATATATAATTGATCCTATACTAAGAAAGTAAAGCATCAGCAAACTGTTATAAAATTGCTTGTTTGTTCAATTCTCCACCTTTTACTAACACTATATTAATCTTCAGATGAGCTCTGACCAACAATTTTGTCTCCTTCAAGCAGGTCTCCAATCATGCATGGAGTGTAAATGAATGACTCACGTATCTGGTCACAAGGGTTATGATGATAACAATATTTTGGGAATGAGCTTCCTAGATACTGAATTTTGGTACTATTCAAATGGTAGGCAACAACCTGTAACCATCGAGCCATAAAGACAACCTCCTTATAGGGATGGAATCCAATAATGTTAATATCATCGTCGTTGTGGAAGTGTTTTTGGCTTTCAATATCAATAGTAAAAGTATCATCAGTGTCAGAGTCCCACTCATAGCATTCTTCGGATAGAGATTCAACATCACGGGCAATACCCTGGCTTCCAAGATTTTCTTCTTCTAATAGAGATTCAACATCATGGTCAGTATCTTGGCTTCCAATATTTTCTTCTTCTGATAGGGATTCAATATCATGGTTAGTATCCTGGCTTCCAATATTTTCTTCTACTGATAAAGATTCACCATCATCGTCAGTATCTTCGATGTCAATATTTTCATCTATAGTCCAAGATCCATCGTGTCGACTACCAATTGATGATAAATATTCAGCATAGTGCCCAACCACAGTTTCGTACTTCAGAGCCCACTCCATATGACCACAAGATTCATTGAGGATCCAGATCTTTAATTGATGATCATGGACTATTCCAAAACATACACCATTTTGCAATTTCCCCAAATATGGTTTTTTTTGTACTCATTAACATTTGCTAATGGTGTCTCAATTATTTGATACTTACATTTTGACAATGAGCCTGCATAGAAATAAGATAAAATTGTGACGTGACTAACTGATTATGCTATGTATATGTGTTTGATGATAGAGATTAATTACGTCCCATGTATGGCAAAACAGAAGCCAAATAATTAAGATATTTAATTATAGTAATGCATGTAAACATATAAGTGTTTTGGTAAAATGTAGTATATTACCTCTAAATTTATGACGATGATGGAAACTTAAGAAATATATGATGGAAAAGGGCATGTGCATGGTCAAATTACATATAATCAAAAAAGGGAAACTTTTATGTTTTTAATTTAGGAATTCAAATTATAAATAACAAACACGGAATGGTGCATCCAGTCAATTAGTTAATTATATAGAAAATATTTTATATATTTATCATTCATGAATCTATCTAAATTTTGGCAAGATATACCAAATCTCCTAGTTGCACCAACAAAAAAATTTAATACACAAATAAAAAAAAAAAAAAAACCACTTATGGCCCAGATATATTACTATAAAATTTTTTGAACTATATATGCAACCGTTGTACTCCAAACAAGCATATATATATCAAGATACATAGAAAAATCATGTAAACAACGTATAATTTGGAATGGAAGCAAAGGAAAACATTCATATTTTCAAAACAAACACAAAAAAGGTACATGAATATTGTCAGTACCAATTGAAATAACTATAGCTTGGCAGTCATGTTGGAGAGAAAAAAAAAAATCAATGCATACCTTGCGACAAAAGAACCACGGCGGCAGTGCATATAGAGCGATCCATGATGGTAGACGGCGTATCGCCAGTGCCTATAAGGGAACTCTAGATCCCACCTTACCTTCATAACCCTCCCTGGCATTCCTTCGCGGACAAAAACCCTGTCCTCCCATTGATCAGTGCTTGATGAAAACACGCACAGCTTCCATGGAGAGATGGTGGCCATTCCATGCATGGGTCGATGACATCGTGCTGCAGCAGATCAAACTCCCATTGGCCAATTGCCGTGCCGTCTTCTGGCAACGAGAAGAACCAGTCCAAGCAGAAGGGTGCGTCTTTCTCCTTCTCCCATAGTAGCACACGCTGCCGTTGCAACTCCGCCGCCGTCAGGCGGGGGCGGTGGTCCTCGGGCGGCGATGGCGCCTCCGGCACGTCTGGAGCCAAGACGACCTGGTAGTGCGGCGACTCGGCCGGATCAAATGCGATGTACGCGCTAACGTAATGGTCGCCCCGGGAAGCACCGTCCACCGACACGTCGCCGGGTTGCACACGCAGAGCTCGCGGCGCCACCCAGGTTTGCAGAGGAGGAGGCCGTTGCAGTGGTCCAGGACCGAGGCCAACCATCGGTGGTCTTCCGGCAAGAAGCTGAGCGTGCCGTCTACTCTCGAGATCGTCGACGGACGGGCCAAGTGGTGGCAGTGTCTCTGGTCTTGGTAGTTTATGAAGAGTCCTCGCACGGTGCGCGGCAGGAGGTGTAGATGCGGGAGGAGAAGCGCGCGGCCGTCGACGACGTCTCGCCACGCCTTGCAGACGCACCGGACCACGGCCAGGCTCCGCAACGGCAAGCCACGGAAGACGTCGGCGAGGCGTCGTCCGGCAGTGCCCCGATTTCCGACGCCATCTGCTCCTAGACTAGATGGGATAGGGAATAGGGATAGATAGGGTTCGTGCGTGCGAGGCGACGACAACACGGCTTGCTCACCAGACGGGCAGCGGCATGCGTTTATACATGGGTATATTTATCGATCGGACGAAGGTGACGGCCGGATCGGAACGAAAACTGATGGGCCAGCTGTGGGCCGATATTATATTCTTGACAACAAGGCCTGTTTTCATCTTTTGACTTAGTACGGATTGAACGAGAGAGTGGCTTCTTCTTTAATCACGAAAGCAATTCATGGAGACGCTACAAGCTAATATAAGTATATAATCTCTAATAGTAATGATCCCAAAACATGAAACATATATATGTTGAAGCATTTTCCATGGATAATTCAATGAACCTATTTCAATATTGTATATGTTCAAGCATTTATGTATACATAAACGTGGTCAAAGTTAGAGAGGTTTGACTTGCAACAAAGCTAAAATGAACCATATATAGCTTCGAAGGTTTAGAAATTTTTATATTATTTAGTGAAAAATAAACCAAAAGGTACATATACATGATGTCGATAAGTAAACTATCATTATCATTGCACAAAAAGTAACACCAGCAAAACCCCATATGCCTACATCTCTATTGCTCACCACTACATTTATTTTTTTAAAAGGCCAAGTGCATGCTGCCAACAAATGCATAAAAAGTTGTTGTCATTCAAATGGCCTTTTGATGTAAATATGTCAACTCGAGAGGTAAAAAAACATAGAGAATAAGTAAATGTGTCTGTTGGTAAGAGTTTTTTAGTCCAAAACCTCTGCTATAGATAGCTGCAAATCGTCGGCTGGCCAAAATTCTTCAGTATAGGATGGCAACTGGAATGGTAGCATTAGTGATGTCTGGACCTATAGCTGGGGCTCCCAAAGATACAACAGCAAAAAGGCCTACTCAATTCTCATTGGGTCCAACCCATGCTCACCTCTCTTCAAATGGCTCGGGGATCAAGCAACTTATTAGGTAATCATAAGTTCTTCTGGTTACTGTTGAGACAGGCTGAATACAAGAAATCTTCTTACAAGAAAGAACGGAGATCTACTTGA
The DNA here is from genome assembly GCA_015847255.1 of Hyparrhenia diplandra. Taxonomy (NCBI): domain Eukaryota; kingdom Viridiplantae; phylum Streptophyta; class Magnoliopsida; order Poales; family Poaceae; genus Hyparrhenia; species Hyparrhenia diplandra. Next base: position 134,349 of record JADLZK010007847.1, read on the forward strand.
CTATTCTGTGTTCTGTGTGATCAAGGAATTGAAGAAACATGTTTCCATCTCTTTTTAAAGTGTCCTTTTAGCTCTGGCTACTAGAACTCAATTCAAATTCAGTGGAATCTCAATCTCAATCCCCATGATATGCTTCTCGCACACAAGAAGTGCTTTCAATAATGTGATTTTTAGAGCGTTGATCATGTTGGGTGATTTGGAAAATGAGGAACAATACCATTTTTTATAATGGTCATAAGAGCCTCACTCGCTAGAAAGCATATGTTTAAAGATGAGATTGGCCTGGTTTGCACCAAAGCCAAACCTTCCAACAGTGCCCTAATTAGAGCTTGGAGAGATAGCTTTATGTAATTGCTCTTCTTTTGCTTTGAGCCTAGAAGGTCTGTAATCCTTTGCATATAACCATTCTTTCATTCTTTGATTTATTCTTTGATTTAATAAAAAGGGGAGACCCTATTTCGGTAAAAGAAAACAATAGTATGTTTGTGCGTGAGGGGATTAAACTTCTTTTTCTATTTTGACATCTAAATGTTTGACAACTTTTAACTCATGGTCCAGCCTCGGTACATGCATGGTTGCAAAAGTGCAACTTCCACGTGGCCGGTGGTCAGTTTTAGTTTCCTACTCTTGCAAAATAAACCCTACAGGGCAAGAGTGCTACACATACAGTTGTAGATTCTGACGTAGCAAACATCTGAAATGAAAAATAATGTTAAAAAAAAGAAAATATTGATCATTAATTGAATATACCGATCATCATATACAATACGCCACATATATAGGTTTTATAGTGAAAATGACTGTCCCAATAAGAAGAAAGTAAAGCATCAGCATTATAATGCTCATTTGTTCAATTGTCTGCCTTGTACTAAAACTATATTAATCTTCAAATGAGCTCTGATCACCAATTTGGTCTCCATGAAGCAGATCTCCAATCATGCATGGTGTGTAAAGGAATGACTCTACTATGGGGTTCCAAAAGTTTACATGGCAATATTTTGGGAGCAAGTTGCCTAGGTATTGAATTTTGGTGCTACTCAACTGGTAGGCAACAACCTGAAAATGTCGAACCATAAAGACAACTTCTTTATAAGGATGGAATCCAATAATGTGAAGATGCTTGTCATTGTAAAAGTCTTGGCTTTCATTGTTAATAGTAAGAGTATCATCATTGTCCGAGTCCCACTCATGGCCCTCTTCTAGGGATTCAACATCATTGTCAGTATCCTGGATTTCAATATTTTGTTCTTTTGATAAAGATTCAACATCATGGTCAGTATCCTGAATTTCAGTATTTTCTTCTACAGTCCAAGATCCACCGTGTTGTCTACCACTGTTATAAGAAGAGATTGATGCTAAATATTTATCATAGTGCCCAACCACTGTTTCATTCTTCTTCAAAGCCCACTGCATCTTACCACATGATTCATCGAGGATCCAAATCTTTAATTTATGATCATGGACTATTCCAAAGCATATGCCATTATGCAATTTCCCCAAACATGGTTTTATGTACTCATTAAATTCCACCGGCGTTTGTATTATTTGATACTTGTTCTTTCACAATGAAATCCTGTATAGAAAGTTAAAATTGAGATGTGCTACTATGCTATATGTATATTTGTCTGATATCTAGATACTATGTCCTTGTACGACCAAAGCAATAGACAAATAATTAAAGTATTCAATTCTAGTAATGCATGTGAACACAAGTATTTTTTTTTTTTTGAGGGATGAACACAAGTATTTGTTGGTAAAACTGTATATTGCCTCTAAATTTATCACAATGATGGAAACTAATGAAGGGGAAAAAGGGCAGGAAGCATGATCTAATTTACATATAATCTAAAAAAGGAAAATTATGTTTTTTACATAAGAATTCAAAAACCATATAACAAAACATGGGACGGTGTATCAATCAAGTTTTTAATTAATTACAGAAAATATCTTATATATTCACAGTGACCCATCTAATTTTATCAAGACAAGGAAACTTCCTATTGTGCCAGCACCACATTAAATAATATATATTCAAATAAAGAACAAACAAAAATACATACTACCACTTATGGTCTAAATATATTACGGGAGAAGCAAAAGAAAACATTAATAATATTTCCAAGAAACGAGCACAATGCATACCTTGCGACAAAAAGAACCACGACAGTGCACATAAAGCGATCCATGATGGTAGACGGCATATCGCCCGGGCGGCCGCCTATAAGGCGACTCAAGATCCAATCGCATCTTGGCAACCGTCCCTGCCGGCACTCCTTCCCGGACAAAAGCTCTCTCCTCCCATTGACCAGTGCTCGATGAAAACACGCGCAGCGTCCATGGCGCAGGTGGCCATTCCATGTAGCCGCGCAAGTCCATGTGGTCGTTGATATCGTGCTGCAGCTGCTCAAACTCACATTGGCCAACTGCCGTGTCGTCGTCTGGCAGTGAGAAGAACCAGTCCAAGCAGAAGGGCGCGTCTTTCTCCTTGTCCAACACGGGCCGCTGCACCTCCGCCGCCCCCCACCCGTCGTAGTACTCGGGCGGCGATTGCGCCTTCGGCACAGCGGGAACCAAGATGACTTCATACTGCGGCGACTCGGCCGGATCAAACGCGATGTACGCACAGGCGTAGCGGTCGCGTCGTCTGTGGTCGTCCGCGCGCCACCAGCGCGGAAGCACCGTCCACCAGCGCGTCGCCGGGTTGCACACGCAGAGGTCACCGAGCCGGCCGGTCTTGCCGCAGAGGAGGAGGAGGCCGTTGCAGTGGTCCAGGACCGAGAACTCCCTGCTGTGGTCTTTGGGCAAGAAGTTGAGCGTGCCGTCGACTCTGGGGATCGTCGACGGCGAGCAGGACGGGCGAAGTAGTGAGGGTCGTCGTGGTCTCCGTAGTTGATGAAGACTCCTCGCACGGTGCGCGGCAGGCGGTGTAGATGCGGGAGGAGAAGCGCGCGGCCGTCGACGACGTCGCGCCACGCCTTGCAGACGCACCGGACCACGGCCAGGCTCCGCAGTGGCAGGCCACGGAAGACGCCGGCGAGGGCGTCGTCCGGCAGTGCCCCCGACTTCCATTGCCATGATCTACTCCTAGCCCTAGATACAACTCCGTTCGTGCGTGTGCTAATGACGGCGCAGATCGCTGCAAGGTTTAATCCAGACCTAGAACCCGACCGACGACTAGGATAAGCCTGCCGAACGCATACACTTGCGAGATGACATTTCCCTATTCGCTAAGGAAGGCTGCACGTAGGAATGCAATCTGAGGAAAAACCCACACATTCAGCTGAAAATTTGCGCTTTGATGATGGTCATCCACTTGCTTTTTCATCTGTCTCTTGGCATGGAGCAAGTGTGGTTGGATGATATCCGTCATCAGCTCATGGTCATGAAGCCAAGCTATATATGATCATCATTTAGATCCATCACTTGCTGCGTTTTTATACCGACGGACCCAGAAAAACCGCGGGGTCCGAATCGGTAAACGGGTCGGTTACCGGACGGTTTGAAATTTGAATTCGTTTGAATTCAAACGGCGCCGGGCGTTGTAAGCGTCCGTAAACCGGGCGGTTTGGAATTTATACCGCCGGTTTTAGCGGTATAAATTCCAAACCGCCCGGAAGTTTTGTTTTTTTTTTTTTTTTTGAAGAAATTTTTGGTAGTTGCTTTGGACATTTTGATGTAAAAAGTGGCACACAATGCGAAATAAATAGCATAAGTCAATACGGTAACAAAATGTGATGGCATACAAATGATCAACGGCGTAGGATATACGGGGAACACCCCATATCGGCACGACTCCTCATACCGGGCGTAGACATAATAGAGATACCTCGCCGCTGAAGCAGGCGAAGTCTTGTAATCTTGCCAAGTTAGCCCCGACCATACCGCTGTTGTCTCCCATTCTTCAACCAACCGATTGTAAAATCGGGTCTTCCCATTCGCACACCCATCTAGTCATAGGCCGCGCGGACACGCCAGGAATGGGATAGGTATAAGAAGGCCTGCGAGGTCTCGCCTGTAGGAGGATGAGGAGTACCGTGGAGTGCCGTAGTCCGCTGAATCGCACATCCTCTGCGAGTCCGGTTGGCCATGGTCACGGTCTTGAGTCGCATGTGTGAACCGGGTCTCGCCCCGCAATCAACCATAATTAGTGGTCATAGACGTAAACAATTGTGCGTATGTAGGTTGAAGTGCAATTGATACCCGTGGAAATGAAGACCTGCATAACCACCGCACCAAAGACCGCCCCACCAAAGCTTCCCGCGCACCAGCACCGCCACCGCCATACCCTCCACCACCGCCACCGCCATACTCTCCAGCACCGCCTTTATCGTTCCCACCATCGCCGGTCGTGTCATCACCGAGGAGCCATCGTCGATCGTGTTATTCCCACCATCGCCGGTCGTGTCATCTCGAGTTTCTTTTCCTCGCCGCTTGAGGGAGCCTTCCTAGGCGGCATTTCTTTGCTTCCTCTTCCCCATGTGAGTTTGACCCACATTTCTACGGGTCCAATCAGCGATGTTATCATCCCCCCGTCGCCGACGTAGATCCTCGGTTGGTATATGGTCACTACCAACACAAGCAAATAATAGAAGGTGAGGTGGACATACATTTATATATATATATATACAAATATAAATTGTACCCCGACAATATTTGATGGCAGAGGGACGCCCACTTCGCCGAGAATCGTCATCAAGAACCGTGCCCGGTTAGATCGGCCGCATCCATCCATTCCCTAATCGGATTGCTCGATCATAGAATGAGACTTCGGTGAACCGGTCAATGAAGTCATCATCATCATAATTCCTTGGTGGGGTAACATCGCAAGTCGCGCCGAAGGTTGTAGTTGACATAAACAAGCTTGTTCAATTTTTTGTGCGACAACCTATTCGAACCTTGGTATGCAAAGAAGGCAAATGTACTCCAGTTCCGCCGCATCCAATCTGGAGGAGACACATTGTGCAACAAGCCGCAAAGCAAAGGCGCCGCAACATTGGAGTACTTCTACCAAATATCATCCACCAACCGGGCCGCAAAGGTACCACATTATATTAGCTATATGTTTTAGTATAAGAAACCTATTGGGCCACAAAGATATGAGGTAGAAAATACTTACATGGGGATGTCCTTGGATCAAGCGCCATTTTTTCGAGCCAATTCTCGGCCAAACTCACCAATCTTCCGGGCGGAAAATCTCAGCCTCTCCCCGCAATGCCCGCACGGGCGCTCTCCAGATCCGTCATTCTCTCAAATGTCTCCTTTAGGCTACCGAACATTTCGGAGTTGGATCAGATTATATGAGAGACTTGGATTTAATACAAGCTGCAACATAAATTCGTATAAGCAAACGGTAAGTATTAAATATATATTGCCCGCGAAATAAACACAACCCATTATCATACCCGATCCCACATACGCCCCGATGTAGACGCCAAAGAATCCTTTTGTCCATAATCGCTTTATATTCGGCTCCATGTGTGTTTGTTTCTTCCAAAGAATGACTCCATCTCCCCTTTTACAACTCGTATTTGTACACCACATCAGCCATGTTCGGGCGCTTGTCTTGATCGGCTTAAACGAAGGAATTTGTAAATTGGTTCCACCGTGTTTAACGATGTAGGCCAATCCATCCCACCATGGATACTTGACAATCTTGCATGAGCATATGCACCTTCTGTAGACTTTGCCCACTTGCTTTGCAAAAACTCCGAGATCCCATCCATCGCATGAACTTCTCACGTTCAAAGAAAACTCTCCATAAACATGTAGTTGGTCCCAAATCTAGTGGCATTCCACTTGACCAACTCACCACCAATTGCTTTCCTCATCATATTATTCAACCCAGAATAGTTGTGCAACCAATTTAAAATTTTCTTGCACGCGGCTATCATACCCGAATGATCGGTCCGGTCACCAATATCCTTCAACATCAAGTTGATGGTGTGTGCAAGACAAGGTGTCCAAACAATGTGAGCCCACTCATGCTTCGCTTGGTTGCAAGCTTTCTTGTAGTTGGAGCCGTTGTCGGTCACCACATGGACAATATGTCCGGGGGCCAATCTCCAACACCACCCGAATCTCCTGAAAAAAAGGCACAACATTTATCATTTATATACATATATATAAACTAAAAAGAACAACATGACAACTATGTATCAATAGGTGCACATACATCGTACAAGTACTTATGATCTTGACTTTTTCCAGTTGCATCAATAGACTTGTGAAACCATGTGATCCCATTGCAATAAATCATGAAGTTGATCACACTCATTCTAGTTGGGCCAGTCCAAGAATCACACATCAAAGTGACGCCATAGGTGGGCCTTCTTCAAACTTGACGTATTTATCCTTCAAGTCTTTTCTCATTCTCATCTAGGTACTTGCCATCGATCTCCCTTCCAGTGGGTGACGGATGCCTTCACCAAAACAATAAGGGAATAATAAGAACACGGAAGAGTAATGAGACCACCCGAAACCATCAATCTCCAAGTATAGGTACTTACCCCACCATACGGTCTCTCGGATGGCACCGATAAAGTACGGATTGCGGCATGTCGCCCAAAGGTTGTCCTACATAATGGAACCACTTTGACCAAGCTTTTTACCAATAGCTTGCTTGGCATTTTTGCCCTTTCGGCCCAGCCCCCTCGTATCAATCCTTGGTTGGGTCATTCCTCTGCTACCACAGCGGGCCGCCTAGTAGTCCTCCACCACTACAGGAGTCTCCCCTGGTGAACCTGATCTCCGCCGGCTGCCGAACATCCTTTGAAGTGGATTGCTACGCCCACCACCACGCCACCGCACCACCACTACCCCTCCACGCCATAATGTCCTCCCGTCTGCTGCACCCCTCGTTGGTACTCATATTCAGTTTTTGATCGCCAACGCCATTTGCACTGAGCCTCATATTCCTCCTCGCCCATGACATAGTTACCCTCCCTCGTAAGCACTTTCACGTGCCGCGTCACGAGCCCCCGCCATTAGCCTTCTTCTTCGATTTGTCAAGGTCTCGCCGAAGTAGTCAATGCCACATCCGAGGCACATGGTTGCAATGCAACACCTCGCACCCGGCCAGCCAAGTCTTTGCTTGAACCTTGAGGAACCACCGCCGGATTTTTCGGTGTGACAAGAGTTGCACTTCCAACCTCGAGCAAGATTTTCACCGTGCTCGGCCGGGTCTCTCGTTCTCCCGGACATTGTGTACCGCATAAACCATACGGACAACACAAAGTCACCAACAATGTATCTACACAATAGAAACCAACAATGTATTCCTACAATATACATCCTACCACAAATCCTACATCAAATCATAAATCCTAATGGAAAAAGTTGCCTAAACTAACCTAAATATTTCCTAAATCTATGAACCCTAACTCAAAAAAACTAACCTAACCTAAATATTTTCTAAATCCTAACACAAATCCTGCCTAAATCTATGAATCCTAACACAAAACTAACCTAAATCCCAATCCTACCACATAATCAACCTAAATCAAAAAAAAAAAAAAACTTACCTCGGTCCCGCTTACCGACATCTTTCGGTTTACCGACACAAACTTCGGTTTACCGACGCGATCCGCCCGGTCGCCGGCGCTGGCGGCGGCGATGTAAGCCGCCGGCGGCCCGCCGAGAAACCGCCGCCCGGAGCGGTATCTCTACGGCGTACAAGCTGGCGACGGCGACGACGGGCGGCGGCGGACGCGAGTGGGGAGCGAGCGGATAAGTTCCGGGGGCGCGTTTGCCCCCCGCTTGCCTCGCGTTATCCGCGGCGGGGAGGCCAATGGGCCTCATGGGCCTTGACGGGCCGCCCGCGCAAGCGTTTTTTTCAAACTTTAATTCAAATTTTTTTATACGAAACGAACTCAAATTTGAAAAAGTTTTTACACCGTTGCCTTCTATAAATCACTTAACTATTTTACGAATTTTTTCAACGATTTTTTCAAATTTTAAATTTTGCATTTGACTTCTTTTATACCGGCCGGTCCGTAACCGGACCGCCCGGTATAAACGGTAATCATGGGTTTACCGCGTAAACCAAACGGAGAAAAAACGCAGATCACTTGGTGGCCGGTAGGGACGCTGTTGCCGGGGCCGATTGCTCTTATTCTTATTTAAGTGAAAAAACACAAATATTGGATCCAGATCCCGTGACCTTAATTGGAGGTATAGGTTGCACACTAAAACGTGTGTTGCACATGATATGTTGCCGATGTATAGACAAGTAGAGAGCGATTTGCCACATTTATACAGTAGATTCGTTGACTCAGTCCATGCAAAGATGACAATGGTGATGTGTGAAAACTATGCCATGCGTATTCAAAATTTACTAAATCAACATGGATTTGTGTCAAGGGAGGTTATTTGTCCTGCTAGAAAATTTCTTAGATTTTTTATTTAATTTTTTTTTTTTTTCACAAACGTGAGTGTTCCTGTAAGTGTGACATGTCTGTTCCTCGCTGCTGACACTGGGTTTGCGCTACAAACTTAAACGCTGCAAATGAATACAAAAACATCCGAGCAAACAAATTAAGATTTAGCAGACTGCATTCCTCAAAAAAAAAAAAAAGATTTAGCAGACTGCCCTGAGCAAGCAGTACCCCAGTAGAAATGTTTGGTAGCACGATTTGATTGGCAAGTCAAACCAACAGTTGCACACAACTCCGAAGCATACAGCACTACCACAAATTAAACTACACAACCATACATATATATGGCCTAGTGTAGAAAGAATAGTGGATCAAATAGAACAGAACAATCGTGAAAACATTGCAATTGCCAATAGGGAAATGCATTTTTCTTGCCACTACAACGTGAATAACACACAGCCATTATATATACACTTACAGCAGAGCCAGCTAAGAAAAACAACAATAAAAGAACTATATGATATTCATCCATCTTGCCATTACCCACCGTTATCAAGTGAGGTGAAAATAAGAACTTGATATATTTTCTTTTACCTTAGATGCCAGAACAAGGATGAAGACGGTACAAGTCCAACGGCACAGGGCCATAAATGAAGATGATGAAAAAAAACGTCAAACACAAAACAATGTGCCATGTCGGCTGTTTTGTTTAATCAGAAAGACCTACAATTATGTTCACCTATCACTATGAATAAAAATAAGATAGTTCATTCAGCAATGATTGTTATTGAAAAGATGTGCAAAGCACTACACATATATTCCTTTCGAAAAAGGGGTGGCAATCATCTAATCCTGATGCCAAGTAGCATTTCATAAACTAGATCACCTTAATTCCAAACACATGACTAGTACAAAATGCAGCATCAACAAAATTTGATCACTCTATCCACTAACCTTGGATGAAGGAAAGGTAGACTCTTGCAGTATGTTGATCATAACACCCAAGGTTGTGGTTCGGATGGAGTGTGCCCCCACAAGTTCTGGAGGTTCGGACATGCTGAAGGTGAGAAGCTTGTTCTCTCTCTTCATCCAATCACACATCATTTTGGCCTCCTTTGCCACACCCTTGAATTGAAATCATCCATCATATTGTAGTTATTAGTGCCAATGAGTTGGCAATTTACAGAAAATAAATGGATATATACTTGCTAAGATTCAGTGCATTTTGGAAGGAGGCATGATGCAGGCAGGCACATACCACCATTGCAGCAGCAGAAGCAATAGACTGGCATCCTTTCAGGTTTACAAGGCCTAAGGCGCACATGCGGATCACACTGCTCTGCTGGATCAGGTCATCAGTAGGCTTAGTACCATGCTTCAGCAGCTCATGCATCAGGTCAGCCTCCTTGGTGATACACTTGAAATAAATGTTTTGCATTAGTCAAAATACCATAGAATAAAAACAAAATACTCTATATGTTACCCAAAAATCACTGCTACTTTCCTGAAGGTGCTAAATTGAATCGAACCAATCTAAGCTATCCACACAGGCAACATGCAAAATAGCAAGCATGTAAGACGTGGGTTCGCGAGGCCATACTTATATCGTGCAATACCTGCACTTGATCAGTTAATATTATGTTTTAAATAGAACATTTTGCTCACCATCCAAAGCTTCAAGGGCAACATTTTATTAACAAGATATGCTGGATTGTTCGTTGATGGACTATTGCTACACTGCTTGTCAAAATGCTAAAAGAGCCAATGTTAATTAGCCATCAAATGTGTGATATAGGCATGGATTTCAAATATGCAAAAAAAAAAAAAAAAAAAAAAAAAAGAGAGAGAAAGTGAAACCAAGACTGAAACTGCAAAACATGCAATTAATTCTTACTGCATGTCATATACTGTGGTGGTTATCACAATTGACATTTTAGAGATAAGAAAGCAATCAGATAAATTGCCCTTTATCTTGTGACAATTGAGTATTATGCTACCACTTTAACAGGAAAGTGATGTGAAAAAAGGTTCCATTACAGTTGAGGTTGAAAGGGTTTTTTTCTCTGATTATAGGTATTTCTTAGCCGCAGCACACATTCGGTCACTAGATTGAGAGAGGAATAGCATTCCAGTGCATACCACAAAAGCAATGGTTGAAGGAACAGAAAGTTTGTCGCTTGTGATTGAGAGTGCACGCTCCTTTATAAGGCTACTCTGAATCAAAGTGTTGCCCGGTAAGATCACATCCGGACAATGTGGCACAACAGTCCTCCACCTGGACACGAGTTCCTCCTCCATCTCGAGACACTAGAAAAAAAAGTGACATTTTGCAATAAGTTGGTGTAAACTGTTTCAGTTAGGAATTCAATGGCTTAGCAAAATGTATCTGGAGGATTGCTTACAGATTTGACAGCAGCAGCAGCAGCAGCAACTCGCTCATCAGGATCCAATAGCCAATCAGGATTCTGTATGGCAGCCTCTTCTGCAATGAACTTCAAAGCATTGCGGTTGTAATACTCCACAAGGTAGTTACTATAGTCAGACCATGCAACAGTGTCGTTGAGTGGCAGTAGCCTTTCCCACCCCCATACTTTCTCCAGAAAATTTCCTAAAACTAAACAATACCAAAAATACACACACAAAGCTTATTGCATGAGAAAATACATTTGTGTGGTGATTAGCTTCTCTGTTTTCTTCTTACATTTTAGATCTTTGATCTTTTGCTGATATTCAGAATCCAATACATCTGAAGTGCAGCACCTGGTGATAAAACAGTACAATTATTTAACATCACAATGCTTATCAGCACGATGTAACAAACTATCTTAGACCAAACTGCATCAAGAAAGAAGAAAAGTGTATTGAGCATCAGTACCCTGTGATGGTTGCTGCTTCATCAGCATTAATGCCATTCCCATCACCACCATAGCCATTTCTAGTAGCAGATTCTTCCTTATCAACCTTGTTTCCAGAAGCAGCAGCAGAAGAAGACTTTTTCAGTATTTCAATCATGACATACAAAGTTCGAATCCGTATTTTGCGGATGTCCAAAAGTTCCTTAGGTAAAGGTAAGAAATCAAAGACGTCTACAAGCTTTTCATTTTCCCTCATCCACTTGTACATTGTTTCGGCCTCCTTTGAAACACCCTTAAATTGAAGCATGCATCAATTTGCAGTCAGTACAGATGGATGGATGGATGGATGATAGAAAGTGGGGTTTTGCAGACAGGCACATACCAACATGGCAGCAGAGGCAGCAACAGAATGGCACGAAGTGCAGTTCATAAGGCTCAACGCACACATGCGTATCTCGCTGCTCTGCTCGATCAAGTAATCATCACTCGGACTAGCGCCACACCTCAGCAAGTCGCACGTCAGGTCAGCCTCCTTGGCAATACACTTGAAACAATTTCTTTACATTAGTACAAAGACAGTGAAAAGTCAAACAAGATAATCAATAAACCACTCAACTCACCAAGGTGAATTTGGGTTCCAATTTCTTCTTTATATGTAGGCAGATACTCCTAGCTTAGCCTAGTTTTTTACATGCTACCAACAGATTCCAACTATTCTTCTGAAGGTGTATGCACCAAGTTGGATTGTACCTGTCCAATCTGCCCATGGATAACAAATGAAAGAATATTGTAAACATCTACTACCTTGCAGCCACTCCTACACAGTACACAGTAAACACATGATTTTTCCCTACGAATATAATATGGTTTTCTCCTTTTCATTTTCATCTATAATTGTCCATGCCAGTAAACATAAATTGATCAGGATGCAGAGAGGATTACATAATATTTATTGGTCAAATACAAGAAGTTTTTATTTTGTTTGGTGTGCTAGGGCCAGGTAAAGAACGTACCAACAAAGCGGCAGAGGAAACATCAGAAAAATTGAAACTCGCTGGACGAATGACTGAATGTGCACTCTCGTGTATTAAGCAACACAGAATGATTGTTTTGCTCGGTAAGATCACATCCATTTCCGAATTCATCCGGTTTTTCCATTCATATGCAAGTTGCTCCTCCTTATTGAGACACTGCTTCAAACCATCAGTCAGTTAGATCAATGCAGATTAAGTTAGTAAACAAGACGGTGGCAAAAAAAAAAAAAAAAAAAAAGGGGGTAGAAGCAGAATATGAAGGACGGGAGGTTACTTACAATTTCAGCAAGAGCAGCTACAACGAGCTGACGAGAGTTGCGTTGGTAATACTCTTCAAGGTACTTGCTGTAGTCGGACCATGATACACCCTGATATGGTAGCAGCTTGTCCCATCCCCATGCTTTTGCCACAAGATCTATCGAAGCAAAGTAAATTTTACCCAGAAGGAAAATAAAAGGAAATCATGAGTCGTGGGCGGCAGAAAAGGCAACGAGAATGGACGGCACATAAAGACGGGGAGCAATAAAAACATTTAGCAAATCAGTAACAGCAAAAGATGGTGGAGGAGGAAAACAACGATAAGGTTCGTAATCTCTAGATCAAATCATAGTCATACCAAAGTACTTGATAATCTGTGAAGGCGGCATCGTCTTTGTACCCTCATCCTCATCCTGCTCCATCAACTCCTCGATGTAAATTTCATATCTCTCCCTCTCCTCATCTTCCATTCGCTTCATGATCGCGCGCCGATCTAGAGTTGCGCCGCCTCCGTCCATCCTGGCCCTCTCTGACTACTACTCCAATCTGATCTAGAGATACGCGCTGTCACTAGTGTGTATGACAGAGATTCCTAGGGATGTTGTGGCGGCTAAGAGGGGAACGAATGCTATTGAAACAGTTTTGTGTCGCCTAGTGGGCTGGGAAGGCGCGGGGCATCTGTAAAAAGGTCAAACACTCCAACCTTATTGACTATCGGCCCACGGTTTGCTGGCCCATCGGGTTCGGGAAATGTCATCTCGCAAGTGTATGCGTTCGGCAGGCTTATCCTAGTCGTCGGTGTTGATGGTGTGCCAAGATTCGCGCTGTACAGGGGATGTGGGGTGGTTGTAGTCCTGGAGCTTTTTCCGGGGCAAAATCGGGTTGTGGAAAAATATACGGCCGTCATCAGGTCCGCACGAGTAAAAGAGCTGAACACTTCCCCCCCCTGTACTGAAGTGTCCAATGCATACACCTGCCCCGGAGCACACCTTATCTCGTCGCCTCCAGAGCACTCCTCCCTTCTTGTGGATACTGCTGGGCTACCCAGTCCTAGATTTGTCCCAGGCTTTCCCCTTCTCCTCGCCTCCAGAGCATTTCCCGAAGGCTTTGCCCCTTTACGCGTTCATATCTTCTCAGGATTTCTGAGTCATGGAGCCCGGATTCGGTGTCCCGGCTCCCAAGGTACGGTGTTTTTGAGTTCGGATGAGGAATGTACATGCAAGGTAGTGCACTTGATAAGTTCAGTTGTACTTTGTGTTTATCTTGGCAGTACTTTGTTTGTAGGGATTGCAGAAAGAATCGGTTTTCTTGAATTTATCTGCTCTGTGACTGCGTCGTAGTTATTTTTGCTATCGCTACTACCCTTTGTGTATTTGAGCGTGGAACAGAGTTGTTGTATGGATCTGTAATGCTTGTGTGTATTCGATTCTATTTCTAGATTTTCTGAAATTGTACCCTGATATTTTTTTTTATGATGAGGCTACTATTTACGCAATGTGGTAGTTTCTTTGGTACATTTTATTTTTGACACCTGCATATGTCTATTGTTCAGAAAGCAAGCGTATGGCTTGGTGGTCTTTCTATTGATGCTGCTGCGTCCAGTGGGAATCCTGTGTTAGAGCTTGCAAGGGAGACTCAGTTTCATTGCATAGCTGAGAGCATCCAACAGATGAGTTTGAAACGCAATAGTGTAAGTGTCAGATAAAGTTTTTTATTATAGTCTCAGATCTGGCATGGCCTATGAACTGAACATTGCTTTGTGTACTATAATGTGCTCCAGTTTTGTGTTGCAAAGTCTGTTATTAGTTGATTTATTGTTTTAATTGTTGATGAGTTCATCTAGGTAAATCACTCATAATGATTTATACCACAATGCTATCATAAGTGCATAGGAAGCTAGTAAGTGGTAGTAATGATTTAAATCAGAATGCTAGTAAGTGTATGACACATATGAGGTGATATGTATGTTCGATGCATTGAAGAGGAGTACATTTCCAGTTCAGACTTGCAAACAAAAAACATTTTGGAGTACTCCTACTCGTGAACACAAAAGTCACACAAACATTATTTGAAAAATCTGGACACATGTGGAAGTGTGTAAAGGGAATGCTTTTGGAAGTTGGCTATGTTTTTTAATATGTGGCTGACTTACAGGAAGAAGCTTGCAAGAAGATTACTTTTTTTGACAAAAGTGCTAATGGCGACGATGAGAGAAGTATTCTGACAAAGCTCAAGCGACAGTGCATCGTGCAGTTTACTTAAAAAATCGAGGGCATGGTTACGGACCTTACTGTCGCCAGAGATCACCAAACTAAGTTTTGAAGAGTTTGTAGCTAGACATCTAGACTTGAATCCTGGTATAGATTTGGTTTGTACTGTTTTGACAACAGGATTCTAGCGAAGTTACAAAAATTTTGACACGAACCTTCCTGCTGAGATGGTAAGTTAATTGTTCGGTCTCTTCAAGGGTACCAACCGTTGCACTCTATTATGAGCCTGTTAGGTCATTTCATAAAAGCTTGTTAGATCAATGTTAATGTTCTTGGAAATGACTTCATATATGTATGCTTTTAGGTGAAATGTGTAGAGGTTTTCAAGGAGTTCTATCAAACAAAAAACAGAGCACAAGAACAATGCTCTGGTTTTGTGTGGTTGTGTCCCAGTTTATCATTCTTTTTATGTACACCATCCTAACCTGTTTTATTCTATTGTCAGCAGGCTCCACATTCATGAGCTGGAGTTTGTATTAAATGTACAATTTTCTCTAGGTGGTCTAATCTATCATCATTATTTTTTGACTGTTTAATAGAGTTTCTGTTGGTGAAATGGTGTCATTCCTGAAATGTATTTACTTATTTGTGTGTCCTCTTGCAGTTTGAATGGACCGTTTGACAAGGGGTGCCGTTACAGTAATATCAAACAATTGTCAAAAGGTTCAAACAGTGTTGCAGGGGATGGGTGGTCATGACCAGAACTCTCTGTACCCTCACTGCATGTACAGAGCAATAGTACTGTTCTATTCCTCGCAGTATTGCGCCAGTACTAGCTGTACTATTGTAGAGAGATTTGAGTTGCATTCAGGTTGTAATAATATAGCAGAAAGGAACATAATTGTACTTCATAAAATTGAAAGTGTACATAGATATGGAACATAATCTGTAGGGCATAAAGAAATGTAAATTCAGTCCACTAGTGAGGATAGCACCAGTTGGTGATCGACTAGACCTTGCAAAGGCAGCTGGCCTTGTGCTTGAGCCCTGACATTGCAAAGGCAGCTGGCCTGAGAATTTGCATCTTTAGAAATGTTATTCGGATCTCTTTCCTTGCAACCTAATCTATGTTGAATCTTTATGCACATTTATTAGTATTACAGAATGTGTTCCTGTATGGCACATCCCACCATGCTTGAAATTGTGTTTCTTTATTCTATATTTGAATTCTCATGACACGGAATCGTTGTAGAATGGTTGTCCTGTATTTGGGCTTCACTTTTCTCCATACTTTTCCTACTGTTACTCGTCCTTTTGCTTCTGTTCAATTGTCCCGACCACTCACTTTTCTCCGTACTTTTTCCTACCGTTACTCATCCTTTTGCTTCTGTTCAATTGTCCCGACCACTCTCTTCTCAATAAATGGAACGCTGTGCACTTTGACCGGTCCTTCAGGCCTTTTCATGTATAGCACCTGAGCAATCATGTTGTAAGAGTGTACATGCCCATATGGTAGTTCAATCCAAATTTAATAAACCAAAATAATAATTGAAGCATTAATACCGATAAGTATGCCTCACCTTTGTCTGCTCCTTGTGTTCTTACAATATAACTGAAGGTTGAACATTTATATTACTTCCATTGCTCAATTTCCCTCTAGTGGGTGATTGATTTAGAACTACAGTGACATGTCTAGAATAGTCCACATCATCACGTGGACGAAACTGCAAGAATAGTACTATTTCAGAAAAATCACACACATTTTGAAGAAATTTATGACATGATGCAATTCATTAAGAATAAGGTATCTTGCTATACCCATACTGGAGGGTTTTATGTGCCCCACTGCTTACTCTCTTTTTACGAAAAGGGGAAGCATTATATTAATATTGAAACACAGTGTTACATCCCCGATATACATACAGGCCCTTGGGAAATCTCTTTCCCCACTGCTTACTCGATCATCATATGATAAAAGTTCAGACACAAGACAAGGTGTGTACTTTGGCAATCCATGGTAGAATATCATGCCAAGGCATCATATAGCCAAAGGTCAAATTGTCAAGGTAAAATACCTACGAAAATAGAAGTATCATGTATTCGGATAAAGACATCACAAAGTACTTTTTGATTTAATTTTCTAGTTTCCATGTACAAAAGCAAAAAAAAAAAAAAAGAATGTACCAGCACATATGTGTCTAGTATTGTACTAGTCTGCAAGATGCCACTCTACTTAGTTTATTATGTCTAGGTATTAATTCCCATCATCAGGATTTGCATCTTTTGAATAGTAGTCGAATGTGTCTCTTTCCTTGTAAGCTGTACTACCTTGCATTTGAAATGTTATCACGCTTGCTTGGATTCTCTGTTTATTGAAATGTCATCGCACTGTCAGATACTGTCTGTTTCGAGTAGTGGCACTCTTCCTGTTTGGCCTGGCACTCTTCCTGTTTGGCCATCATCTTTTTTACCTGTCACTGTTGTGCTTGCTTCAGTTTTCAGACTTCAGTTCGAACATGTGCCAGTTGAGACTAGTACTTTTTAGAGGAAATGATGATAGCCGTTGAGTTTTTCCATATACCTGAGATAAAGTTGAAATATATTTGGTTATGCTAGCAATCATGACCATGGCAGTGCTTTTCAGAACAAAGATGTCGAGTGAGAACTTTTCTGAGAACAACAAATTTAATGGTGCTTTTGGCTTTTTTTATCACAACCATATTCTCATTAGAATTACTAAGATGGATATGAACTATAAACAGAGAGACTACTTTTCTTTCCAGCTTCCTGGGCAGTGGGCCCATTTATGTGGACAATGTGTTACATATTATGTTATTAATTTCACATTTTTCTCCTGAGCAAGCTGGTGTAATCCAATATGAACAACCAAAATATAATGAAATGAAATGAAGGGTAAAAGAGAAAAATTATAATGCGGCCATGTTTTGGTTGCTACTAACATTAGTAGTCCTCATATCGATTCAGTTTATCCTGTTACTTCCTGTGTGTGTGTAGATTTCAGATTCTTCACTCAGTTTCTAGCATATTTTTTAACACACCAGATGGTTGTGGTCATTATGCAGCAACAGGAAAGAGAAAAAAATAGTTTCTCTAGTTTCTTGAAGTCTTTCATGCTCAACAGTAATGTTGGCAACGGGGCTTAGGAACCTTTCACCCTCCAAAAGTGGCCTAGTAATGCCCCATCGCTAGAATATGCCTTATGAAGGTATATGCCTTTCATCGCATAGTGTATTTCTGCTGAGATAGTGCTGAAGTGAAATTGAATATTATTGAGAGATTGACACCTGGTTCATTGTTCTCATCTTCGGAGTTCCTTAATTATGAAACCTACTCTGTTTGCATTGCTTTTGAACAAGGTCTGCATAAAAGGCTTCCAAGTATTTCTAGTGGCCAGACAATCACAAAAGGGTCCATCCTATAGAAATAAAGAATTAATACATCTGGAGAGCTGTCCCTTTGAATAAAATATTTATTTTGCTTTCAATGAAAATGAATAACTTCATATAGGAACCTTTTGTACTTAGAAAAATTCAAGAAAAAAAGAGTATGACCAATTTGCTAAGACTCTCATGTTTGATGAACTTCGAGGTGGTGTGCACTTGCTTCCAATGTAGCAAGTTTTTTAACTCTTATGTAACATTGTTCTCGGTAAAACTTTTCTAAGTGTAATAAATCATTTGAAATTATTCTTACACTTTTTAAGAAATGTAGCTCCCAACATGTTTGATCAGTACACATCCAAACTCAATGGATAGCCCAAAAACCATCTGCTAACCAAATTTATATCTATGTCTATTAATGTCTTACACTATGTCAATATCAATGGTTTTTCTATAACTTGTTTGAAAGGATGGTGACCACAATATCACTGCTCTGAAGGTAGGCATGCTGTTGACTATGATTACTTCTGCAGTCATGTTGTTGGTGTAAATTAATACGGGAAGCGGGGTGCACTTTACCTTCGAAAAGCCTACTTCTCTTAGTGCACACTTCTGAACTTGAACCTAGGCTTGCATATGTTGAACCTCCTATATGTTGAAATAAAACATCCTACAGATAATTTATATTAGTGCTTGTACACACTTGGGCTTTTGTATAAAATAATTCTCTTTATGTTTCTGGAAATGAACAATTTAAGAGGAGAATCTATCATAATTACAAATATTGTAAAAGAAAACTTGGATCCATTGGGTGTGTTTGATTAGTGTGCCTCAGATCTGAAAAGTCCTACATGCACCGGTAGCATAATGACTATAAGGTCGCATAGAGAAACTTGTTCTTCAAGCTAGTTCATAATGCAAAATGTAGATCTAAAGTGAAAAAAAAACCCAAGCATGTCAAGTTAAAATTACACACCCAAAGTGCTTGAATTCATAAATTGATATAGAGCCTGGGACATGAGAGCAAACCGAAGAAAAATAAGCCGAGGGTTAGTACTTTGGAAACTAAAATATGTGGACATATGTGAAGTACAACACTCACTGACATAACATTTTCAATAAATTGATTGTCATACAGGAAAGAGATGCTGAACACCTGACATGTAGGACTTTTTAGATCTCTTTTTCTAAAAAAAGGACTTCCTGATATGAGGCACATGTCCACTGAGCTTGGCTGTGTACTGGTAGAACATGTTGGGAGCTACATTTCTTAAAAAGTCCAAGAACAAATTCAATTGATATATTACACTTACAAAAGTCTTACCAAGAACAATCATGAGAGTTAGAAAACTTGCTACATTGGAAGCTAGTGCACACTGCCTCGAAGTTCATCGAACATGAGAGTCTTAGCAAATTGGTCATACTTTTTTTTGAATTTTTGTAAGTACAAAGATTCTTATATGAAGTTGTTTGTTTCTATTGAAAGCAAAGAAAATGTTTTATTCAAAACGATAGCTCTCCACAGGCACTAATTCTTTATTTCTATAGGATGGACATTAGTTTAGCAAATACTTAGTAGTACATCTTTGTTGTCTTCTTTTAGAATAGGTATCCAAAGCAGGAGTGAATCCAGCCCTTGTTAGGTCTGCACCCAAACTGAAGTCTGTAACTCTTTAGCTAACATATTGTTGTTGTTCATGTTAAGGTTGACTTCAGTAATTTATTAGAGCTAACCCTGGTGACATTGTGGGCTGGCTCATAGAACATCTCATACTTAGAAGGGTACTATTCCATTCATCTAGTGCAGCGTGGGAGCTCAAGATGCACAGCAAAGAACACGAACAGGATGTGAACCATCATTTAGCACACAGCAGATGTAAAAAGATTTAAGCAACAGACAACAAATGATTCATCAACATTTAAGTACAGGCCTGCGGTACTGATTTTATTTTTATATCCATTCAGTATCATTGTGAACTCTGAAGAGAGGTAGTTCTGAACATTTTTATTGCATCACAATATATATTGCTCCTGTATATTTCCTATACAATACTTGATTTTTCAACATTGATAGTATACTAACTCTACATTAACTGATTCCTAATCGTACATCCATCCAGTGTGAACTTTGAACCTGAACATTTTTTACCATGGAACAGACCATTGTGAACTCTGAACACAACTACCAAGGTTCCAATAGGAACTAAAACTTCCAAAGAAAGCTAATACCTTTTAGATCTGAACTGAAAACACCCATATTCCTATATACGAAGATGGGGATAATGCTATTTATACCTTCTACCAAGCTATTTCCTACTAGAACCGACGTTCCAGTGTTTGGTGCATCTGGTTTGCTTGAGAGTCCAAGGCCAAAATGAATCTCAGCGTGCATTTGGGAAAATGGGAATGTATTCGTAGATTCGTAAGTAATTTCTCAAATCAAGCCAACGAAGGGGAAAGAAAATCAAAAGGGCGACACTTACACTGTTCTGGTCGTCTTCAGGGCCGTCGAACCTGACGACGCTACGGTCCATTTCCTTTCCGTTTGTGCCTTCTCCTGCCGGGGATTTTGCTCGCATCTTCAGGCTGCGGACGAGGGCGATGGGCGGAGATCTTCAAAGAAGGAATGAGAGCTAGGCGAACCACTCATGGAGCGTTTGAAGGCAGAGCCCGCGGAGGAAAGTGTTACAGCGTGCTGGAACATTGAACTTTTCTCTATCTATTCAACCAAAATGTTCTTCCGACCCAGCGCCTCCACAACGGGTTATACCGGTTATGCCCTTCCCTCCTGTTCTAACCGATTTGGTCATACAATGCTCCGTGCTGCACGAATCTCCAACAACAGAACATTTGAAGGGTCACGATAAGCCTGCCGGACGCATACACTTGCGAGAAATCCACTCTCAGCAAACTAGCTACATGCTGCCATTCAAATTCTTTGGACATTACCGCATTCAAATCGAGTGCATTGGTTCAGTCGCTTATAGGTTGGAGCTCCTGGCCTATATCTTGTATTAAACCCTATTTTACATGTCTTGCAGCTTAAGAGCAACTTTCGCACTACTACCTACAAAAGACAACCTATTTCTATGTTTAGGTAGCCACTTATTCTCATAGTACCTTTTTTTGGTCCTCTCCTGCAGTATTACCTAAATCAGACTAACTATTTTATTTTGCGAGAAAATCGTGGCCCGAAGGATACCAAGTTTTTAGATGACTTAACAATAGAAGTGAAGCCAAATCAACCTGAGCAAAGATGATGCTAGTTCAATCAATTATTTCTCATTCGGACTCTCACAACTATATAAATATGAGCTGTTCGGAGCGCCCTTGTAGTTTAGACTTTTTTTTCTGTTTTTTCGACATCATGATCTTGACTTTTGGAACTTTTAACCCTCATCATGGTCTCTGCCTCGGTAAATGCATGATGGTTACGAAAGTACAACTTCTACGTTATCATGCGAGTGAATACTGTTCACACTTCACAGGCAGCTTCATTTTCCTATTCTAAAATAGCAAACATACAAGGCTAGCCTGAGTTTGGGGATTCTGATGTAGGAAACATGTGAAATGAAAAATAGCGCTGGAAGAATAGCCAAATAAGCAAAAGAAACTCTGGACCGATTAACACAATAGTAAGATAACTTTTTTTTTGAACTTAATAGTAAGATAATTGACCTAATAATTAGTGAAGTAAAGCATCAGCACACCGTTATAACTACTTGTCTGTTCAATTTCCGCCTTGTGCTAAAACTACTATTAATCTTCAAATGAGCTCTGACCACCAGTTTGGTCTCCATGGAGCAAATCTCCAATCATGCATGGAGTGTAAAGGAATGACTCACATATACTGTTCCAATCGCTAAGATAGCAATATTCTGGCGGGCATGAGTTGCCTAGATACTGAATTTTGGAGGTATTCAAATGGTAGGCAACAATGCAAAACTGTCGAACCATAAAGACAACTTCCTTATAGGGATGGAATCCAATAATGCTAAGCTGCCCGTAATCGTCGAAGTTGCTGCCGGCGTATGTAAAAGTATCATCATTGTCAGAATCCCACCCATGGCCCTCTTCAGATACAGATTCAACATTATCGTCAGTACACTGGATTTCAATATTCTCCTGCTCTGATAGAAATTTAATATTTTCTTCTATAGTCCAAGATCCATCGCGTTGCCTATAAGTGATTGATGCTAAATATTCAGCATATTGTCCAACTACAGTTTCATACTTCAGAACCCACTCCATGTGACCAC
This sequence comes from Hyparrhenia diplandra, assembly GCA_015847255.1. Taxonomy (NCBI): domain Eukaryota; kingdom Viridiplantae; phylum Streptophyta; class Magnoliopsida; order Poales; family Poaceae; genus Hyparrhenia; species Hyparrhenia diplandra. The sequence continues at coordinate 156,738 of JADLZK010007847.1, forward strand.
ATAATTCATTGAGGATCCAAATCTTTAATTGATGATCTTGGACTATTCCAAAGCATACACCATTCTGCAATTTCCCAAAAATATGGTTTTGTGTGCTCATCAACATCCCCTGGCGTTTCAATTATTTGATACTTACTCTTTGAAAGTGAAAGCCTGTATAGAAAGGTAAAATTGTGATGTTACTGTGCTATGTATATTTGTTTGATATATGGATATTAAGTCTACGTACAACTACGCAATAGCCAAATAATTAAAATGTTTAATTATATTAATGCATGCGAACATAAAACTGTATATTGCCTCTAAAACTGTACATTGCAAAAGGCATGTGAAAAAGGCAAACTAACCTGTAAATTGGAACAGGAGAAGCAAATCGAAAACATTAATATTTCTAAAACTAATAGAAACACAATCATATGGTACATGGATATTGTTGGTACTAATTAAACTAAATAGCATACGTACAGTTGACAGTCATGTCTGAGGGGGAAAAAAATTCAATGCATACCTTGCGACAAAAGATCCACGACAGTGCACATAGAGCGATCCATGGTGGAAGACGGCATATCGCTGGCGTGGCCAGGCATACCGCCGGCGTTGCCTATTTTGTGACTCAAAATGACCCGATCGCATCTTCTCAACCGTCCCTGCCGGCAAGCCTTCCCGGACAAAAGCCCTGTCTTTCCATTGACCAGTGCTTGAAGAAAACACGCGCAGCTTCCATGACGCCGGTGGCCATTCCATGTAGCGACATGGGTCGTTGACATCGTGCTGCGGCAGCTCAGATGGCAGCTGCTCAAACTCCCACTGGCCAACTGCTGTGCCGTCTTCTGGCAGCGAGAAGAACCAGTCCAAGCAGAAGGGCGCGTCTCTCTCCATCTCCCACAGTACCGCACGCCGCTGCACCTCCGCCGCCGACCAGCGCAATGGCTTCTTTGGCACGGTGGGAACCAAGATGACTTCGTACTGCGGCGACACGGCCGGATCAAACGCGATGTAGGCGCCGGCGTATCGCTGGCGTCGTTCGTCGTCGTCCGCCTCGTCCTCCTCCCACCAACGGGGAAGCACCGTCCACCGGCACGTCGCCGGGTTGCACACGCAGAGCTCGCTGAGATCATGTGTCTCGTTGCCGTAGAGGAGGAGGCCGTTGCAGTGGTCCAGGACTGAGACTGATCTGCGGTGGTCGTCGGGCAAGAAGCTGAGCGTGCCATCGACTCTGGGGATCGTCGACGGCGAGCAGGGTCGGGCGAAGTGGTGAGGGTGGTCGTGGTATTTATAGTTGATGAAGACTCCTCGCACGGTGAGCGGCAGGAGGTGTAGATGCGGGAGGAGAAGCGCGCGGCCGTCGACGACGTCGCGCCACGCCTTGCAGACGGACCGGACCACGGCCAGGCTCCGCAATGGCAGGCCACGGAACACGGCGGCGAGGGCGTCGTCCGGCAGTGCCCGGACTTGCGTTGCCATCTGCTCCCTAGACTAGATGGGTGGGATAGGGTTCGTGCATGCGAGTGCGAGGCGACGACGACGACGGCGCCGTCGCTCAAAAAAATGGGCAGGGTGCAGCGGTGTGCGTTGTTTATATATGGGCACGAAAACTGATGGGCCAGCCGGCCCGTGGGGATGCGGGCAGCTGGGGGCCTAGCGTAGCAAGCAGTCAAGGCCACTGGGTCTAGCAGGCTTTGCCTCCTTTCCTTAGCCCGTGATATAAAATGCAGTCGAGCCTAATGCACTGTATGTGCCGCTGATGTTCCACTTGCATCCCTAATAATCTAGAAAAAATTGGTTTCTTTGCCCTGACAAAACTTCTCATTAGTTTTTGGCCTATTTCTGTGAAACTTTGGAATTTGTCTCCGAATTGAATTTCGTTTGGGATTTGATACTTATGTCCATTCCGTCGATATCTAGCGTCAACGTCAACCAACCTTCACTACCGAAATACGAGGCGGCTTTGCAAAGGCCGAAATACACTCAGCAAAACCGTTGCACTAGGCAAAGAACACTCGACAAAGATTACTCGGTAAAAAAAAAATGCAAAAAAAAAAAAAAATCCCGAGGCTTTAAAAAGGCAGGAATACGACAAAGTCGTTGCACTCGCAAAAGAAAAAATGTGAAAACAAATCAAAAATAATAGCAAAAAAAAATTCAGGGGAGACCCCCACCAACCAGCCACCATCTAACTTGGATTTTTACAACATTTTTCACAGATGTGCTGTTTTTGGACTCAAACCGCCAACCTCTCTCTCACGAATCTCTTGCCTTACCACTACACTAAGTTGTCACTTGTGTTTGGATTTTGTATTAGTTCCTCATATACTATATTAAACCGAGTCTAAATTGCTTGTTTGAGGTCCTAAACGAATTCAAATCAAAAAGTTGTCAACTATAAAGTTTCATAACTTTTCGAGATCTACAATTACATTAGGAAGTTTTTTTTCCGTCCGAGGAACCTAAATGAAAAGGGTAGATCTCAAAAAGTTATGAAACTGTAGTTGATAGCTTTTTGATTTGAATTCGTTTAGTGCCTCAAAAACCGATTTAAAAACATCTTTGTCGAGTCTAAAAAGGCACTCGGCAAGGAGGGCAAAACAGTTTTTTAAATCAGTTTTTGAGGCCCTAAATGAATTCAAATAAAAATTTGTCAACTACAAAGTTTCATAACTTTTTGAGATCTACAATTTTTCGTTTAGGAAGTTTTTCCATCCGAGGTCGTTTGAAAAATTCAAATTTCTTCAAATTTAAAATTTGAGAAATTCGGACCCTAGTTTTGCACGATAGATAGATTCAAACCAAAATACTTCCTACTACAAAGGTTCATATCTTTTTGAGATTTATAAAGTTTATTTTAGTCATTTCTTCATTTAACAAAGCGTTACTAACGTTGTTCACCAAACCTACATCTCTCTCATATCCTCTTATATTTTCCTAAACTAGAAGAAAGATTAATAAGATTTACAAATCATGTTACTAAAACTTTGTCAAATGAAGAAATGCCCAAAATAAACTTTGTAAATATTAAAAATATATGGACCTTTGTAGTATAAAAGTTTTTTGTTTGAATTCATCTTATCATGCAAAACTAGGCCTGAATCTCTCAAATTTCAAATTTGAAAAAAAAACATAAAATTTTCAAATGACCTCCAGTTGAAAAACTTCCTAAATAAAAATTGTACATCTCAAAAAGTTATGAAACTTTGTAGCTAACAACTTTTTATTTAAATTCATTTAGGGCCTCAGAAACTGACTTTTTAAAAATTATTTTGCCTTCTTTGCCGATTTGTAGTTTTTTTATCGTGTGTTTTTTTGTTTTTGTTAGAAGAAAAACACTCGGCAAAGCCTCAGGTTCTGGTAGTGCTTGGGACCAAAGCATCTAGAAGGTAAATGACACTAGTGCTGAATTTTTTGGGTTACTATTAAAGGCCACTTGGTTAGGAAACTAAATACATGCTCTCTATCATCATAGCCAAAGCTTGGAAATTTCAAGTAAGGCTAGGGGAAAACAATCACTTCTCTTAAACTATTGTTTATTAAACTACCAAGATATTTGCTACTAAAAATAAACGTTTGAAGGTCAAGAATTGGCTCAAATCAGCCAGAAGCAATTTGCATCGAGTATCACTTACGAACAACCTATAAAGCCTCAGGTAAAGAAGGTGAAACCCAGAAAAGAAGAAGAAAGTGCCAAGTACCAAGAATTTTAACACTTCATCCCTCCCTTCACTGCCGGCGTGGTTGTGCAGGTTTAAATCCGGCAGTAATGGGAGGTTTTGAGGCAGCGCACTGATCTTCAATTCTATTGTAGTGTGAGCTACTGAATATATACTAAGTTTGTGATTGTCTATATGTGCTTGTCCGCTTGTCTTCTTGTGAGATTTAATCATCTAAATACTAAGAATGATGCTGAACCGTGGGCGTAGTTGAGTGGTTGACTGGTTGTGACCTTGAGACCTTGCGTTGAAATCAAATTCGATTTTATTAAGGAAAAAAATGAAACTTGAAGTGTTTTGGTATACTTCCCATGCATCATTTTCAACCCAAAGAGTTGCTGAGAGTGACTCTAGACACTCTCCGTCCAAAAGAAATCTTTGAAGACCATGTGATTGGCGTTGGACGTGTGCGCCGTTCAACCCCAGCAACCACCCTATGTTTTCGCGCCAAACTGCCACTCCTATGTTAGGCTAACCAACCAGAACAACGACGTACGGACGTCCATGGATGCCTACCATGCACCAGCGCATCACCGCCGCCGGCGCTATATTATTATAAGAAGAAGCCGCCGCCGAGTCTTAATTTGAGCTGGAGTCCACGCACCTTTCGTGACACAGAGACCGGCCGGCCGGCCGCCGTCAATGTCGAGGCTGCAGAGGTCGTCGGTGTCTTTCCGGCGCCAGGGCTCGTCGGGGCGCATCTGGGACGACCCGTTGAGGGCCTGGACCTCAAGGCTCTGTCGACGACGACAACGCCCAAGGCGGCGGCGCTGCACCACGACGACGACGCCATCTTCGCCGGGGACCCGTCGCCCCGCGTTGTGTCACGCTCGCTGATGCGCCATGCCGGCTGCGGCGGGGAAGCGGGCGCGTCGTCAGCAGGCGTCATAGTGGAGAGCCCAGAGGTGGTGGCCACGTCCGCGTCCCCGGCGGCGGCCAGCAGCGTTGTCATCAGGGAAGACGACGGCGGCGAGCGCCAGGAGAGGCCTGCGAGGCGGAGGCGGCGGATCTCGGACGCCTTATGCTCCTGCATGGGGCATCCGCCGGCGTCGCACGCGCAGCAGTAGGGCGCGGCGGCGACGCATGCGTACGTGCATCTGTACGCATATATGTGAGATTGTACATATAAAATGTTTCTCTTTTGTGTGGTCAAGGTCGTAGCATTATCAATTGCATTGCACGAGGCCCGGGCTTCAATTTTGTGTATGCATGCTGGTCGGCTAAAGAAATTAAAACTTTTTATATATAGGAGCCTAATATAGAGTGAAAGGTGTGCTGAAAGATTTTTTTTTTTAAAAAGCGGGACTTCACCCCGCATCGCATTAAAAGATAAGGCCATAGAAAGGCCGTAGCACCGATACAAAGGGCTCAACAAGTAATCCTAGGATTACCCGTGGAGCCCCTCACACACCTAAACAAACACATAAACAAACAAAGAAGAATACATGGGGAGGGAGAAAAGACGACCCAACACCAAAGTCCTAAACCGACTAGACCTGCAAAAGAAATCAACACAAAGGCTGCTGTTCGAAAGCCGAAGCCGGTGTGGCAAAGCATCCACGGAAGAACCATCGGCAACTCCAACGCGACCGGTGGTCGCCGTGAGCCGGCGAGATAAATAGCGGCACTCCAACAATGACCAGGTGGTCGGCTGCGGCCGAGAGAGCTCGAGCATCGACACTCCAACAACGGCCAGGAAGCCGTTGTGAGTCGAGCGAGAAAGTAACCAACAATGGCGGTAGTATTTGCGGCGAGCGAGCTCGAAAGCATCGGCCTCCAACAATGGCGGTGGCCGTTGAGCGAGCGAGATAACGACCATCGGCACTCCAACAGCGACCGGTAAGCGGGAGCGGGCGAACAAGCGTGGCGACAACATCAAGCGAGACAGCGGCGAACCTAAGTGAAGAGAAAAAGAAGCACATGCGGGACAAGTAAAGAGAGGACCGACTCCGAAGCGTCGCGGAGGGGCTGCAGCGGTGCTCTCAAACGTTGCCTTCGGGAAGGGTCGCGACTTCGCTAACGCGCCAATGCAAGAGAGAGCACCGAAGGTCTTCGACCCGCACCGCAAGAACCGCAACTCCACGAGACGACGCCCTGGGCTCCTCCCCAACGCCCGGCCGGGGTGAGGTGGCACGGCATGCTTGTAACGCCACCACGGGGCTGACATATATGCGCGCCCACGAAAGATGCGGCGGTACAGCACCTTGGCCCCGCCATCACGCGCACCGCCATCGTAGCGGGAAGGAACGGAAGAAGATGCCGTCGACCGCCGCGACGCCAGCCAGCCACCACCGCCGTCGGCCGCGACCAGCCCCAATCCGGCCCCGCCGCCCCCCAGCGCGCCAGCCCGTGCAGGCCCGCAGCCGCGCCGCGAAGCTTAGCCGTGGGCTAGCGGTACGCCGGATAGGAGGGCGCCGCCGGCGGGCCGGGCGCGGGGTGGGGTGGGGCGGATCCGGCGCAGGGCCCCGGATCCCGCGACGCTGAGCCCCGGCGGCGGCCCGCCCGGCGTCGAGGTCGCCGGAACCCTAGAAGGGCGCCACGGACGCCCGGCCGAGGGCGGCGCGGATCCGGCCTAGGAGAGCCCGGATCCGGTCGCCGAGGGGCGCCCCGGCCGGGGGCGCGGCGCCGCGAATCCCGCCCGAGTTTGGAGGAGGAGTTGGGGGAGGAGGGGAGAGGGAGCGCAAGGGGGGGGGGCGGGGAGGGCCTTTTGAGCTTCCTGGCGGCCGCCGTCGGCGAGGAGGAGGCGTGGCGGCCAGCCGCGAGGAGGAGTGGGTGGGGTTGGGCGGCGGGCGGGGTTCCCTCGGGTCGCCCCAGGGGAGACGACGAGGGGTGAGGGTGAGGGGGTTGTATGCTGAAAGATTTATTAAAGACAACATTTGAATTTTCGTCCTTATTGTGGTCCTAATGCTATTCCCCTTTTTAGAAAGGATAAGGAAAGTTTTACCCAATGTCTATTAAAACTCGTAGCTCGCTAGACCATTTTTTTAATGTAAATTGGACCAGAAAAACCATACAAATAAGGAGAGTGTCACACATATCCTCCACGACTTTGACCCCACTAAGACACCTCAACTAGAAAAGACGACTTGGAGCACCAAGCATCACACCAGCATTGGAGCACCAAGCTCCACTGCAGCAAACTTAGAATATGGCCACGTTCCACGTTCACAATGTTGATCTAGAAATATTAACATGCTCGTTCTAGGAACATTTGTAGGGCTGAATATCAAGGCAGATTGGCTCGTTAGTGGCTCAGCTCGTTACGGCTTTTGGCTCGTTATGGGCTTGTGGCTCGGCTCGTTATGGCTCATTATACAAACGAGCTTGAAGGCTAACTCGGCTCGGCTCGTCAGTGAGTTCGAGCTAGCTCGTTTGGCTCACGAGCCAAAGCACAAAAACATAGTCTATAGAGATTGTAATAGCAAATCAGCAACAAACATATTAGATGGAAAAAGCCCCATCTTGGGTCCTTGGTGAATGCATGTTTCTCATTAGATGGAAAAGCCCCATCCGTGGCACTTTGCATAAATAACCAGCTAACAATCTCTTGGAGATCATGTAGTATTCTTTACATGGACAATAATCAATCGTACTCCTGTTCATATGAACAACCATGATGCTCGACGCTAAAATTATTCACCGCAAAAAGGCTGCCTAACGCTATAAGTCTGGTCCGACGCTAAAGAATTAAAGAGTTTTAGCGTGCCAAGACTTTGGCGTCAGCTGAAGTTTGATGCTATATGTTTTTAGGGTCAGATCATCTGACGCTATATGTGGCTTTCAGCGTCAGATCATCCGGGGGTAATTGTGGTGTTGTAGTGTAGTGCATGCGTGTGATCTATTCTAACACACGATCTAGTCTACCGCATGATTTGGTCATAACACACATGCACACATATGATCTAGTCTATGTTGTCAAAGGTTAAGGTAACCCTTTAACACTCACGGACAAGGAGAGAGGATGCCCGGCTGAGCCATGGGGTTGATATGCGTGATGAGAAATGCTTCTTCTTCGAGCTATAGTAGACCTGCTTTGGGATATATCGGGCTCTTAGACACACCTGAAGCCCTACTACACGGCAAGCGTGCTGGCAAGCAACCATAGGAGGTAAATTCAAAGCGTAAAACTAATAAAACCAGCTAGTGTGTTCCAAACCACTATGCTCATTATTAGACCTTGTCTGGGTGTGCATGTATCTAGCTACCTGAATTCACATGTATTGTAGTATAAGTCGGGGTTGAAGATTAACTAATTTCCACATCAATCCACATTATCACTTATGTGAGATGGTATCCCTAATGCCTTTCTTGGAAGCACCCGTATCCACCTCAATCTATATGTATTGGAGTGGATTGAGGTGGAAAATAGTTTAAGTTCCACATTAATCCACTCCAACATCTATGCATTGAGATAGATATAAGTACAGCTAAACAAGCCCTAAAGGAGGTCATGTATTTTTTTTGACAAGAAGCAATATATATTATATTAAAGAAGCCAAGATACATCGCAGTCCTCAAAAGAGGACTGTGGAGCAAAGAGGTCCTGCGACCGAAAAGGAAACAACATCGACTAAAGTACGTAGGATGACAAGTCTGCTGGTGAGGGGTATACGCAGGGACGTTGAAGACGTGTACACCCGGATGGATTGGCCTCGCACAGCGCAGGCTTAAAGAGGGAGGGCATCGAATAAAAAACATGCCGACGTCCGAAGGATATTGTAGATGTCGTCGCCGGATGTAGAAGAAACTCGAGCCGAGATCCCAGGGGAAAGCGGATATATCGATCCAGTACCAGAGTAGAAGCTATGTAACTGGAATTAGGAGTTGCAGGAGCCTAGGCTGCAAGAAGTAGACCTCCACGTCGTGGCCACCGTTGAAGCATGAGTATCTGCATGTTGGACGCGTAGAGGAGCATGTGGCATAGGTGGACCCCAATTGGGACACGCGTTCTGCATGCCTGGGACTAAGCGGGCTGGGCCTTCGATGGGTGGCCGCCGTGAGTCGCGCCCGGGCGGCAGGTGGCCGGCCGACCGATGGCGCCGTCGATGGATGCTTCTTGCGTCTTCGTCTCCGTTGCTTGAAGGCGGGAGCGCCGAATCGACCATGCGCGAGGCGGCACGAGGAGGCTCTCATCTGCAGCGGGCGCGGGGGCGCGGACGCCCGCGGCATCTGCACAAAGGTCGGGGCGGTGGATTGGGGTTGATGGCGTGGGGCCGATGTTGGGCTGCCATCGCGGTACAGCGGAGAGGCTGCCGTCGCCGCATTTGATGGAGAGATCACTCGGTGGCCAACACTTCTCCTTCACAGAAATCGGCAGGGTGATGCACGCCTCGGGTGGGCTTCACAACTTGGCGCCCATCTCGCTCAGATCAAGCGCTCTGGCTGCTATTTTGTTGTTCTTTCTTCTTCCAAGCGGCTCCACCAACTCCCACCATGGCCACCGTAGGTCTATCTATCTTAAAGCAAGCAAGGGTGAAGAGGAAGAAGTTCCTCATAAGTATTATTTGGCTTGGGATTTCACAAGGCGGGGAAAGAAGAGGGAAGAGTGAACAAGAGGCGGTTGACCCCCTACCTTGACGCCGGCGGCGAGCTCGCCGGAGAAGGCGGGGCGGTGGCCGAGTGAGGTTGGCTGAAGAAGGAAGAGAGGAGTACTATAGAGAGCTACTACTGGAAGAAACATGTGAATTTTCACATTTGGCCTAGAAATAAAGTTGATGAACTCCTACCACTATTGCCAAATTGATCACAGAAGAAAGGAGAAACAAAGTGTGTAACAAGAGGAAACCTGGTAGACCATATGTTCATCAAACCATCATATATTAATTATTAACATCCACTTTGAAACCAATACCACTGTAAAAAATAATATTCAGTGTGCATACAAACCATCAACATAGGTTTGTTGAACTTATCAACATAAATACACCTACAATAAAGGATCACTAAACATATATAACTCTGTATAAAACACCTATCCAAAGAAGCAGCAACAACATGACCTAAACAAACCAAACAAGAAGCATGACAAATTTGCAAACTAGTACAGTAGCTATTATCTCTTATTGTTGATCGAATATATACTTACCATCCCATAATTGCACTTTGCCTTGTCCAAATCAAATTCCTATACCATCAACCAATATGAATTAGTTCAAGGGTAACACAAAAATAGCATAAAAAGGTTATTGGAAATAAGATACTAACCGGTCTCCCCTTCAATAGACCCGATGATTTGCAGGTCTCTTTGATTGCATTTACATGTTTCCGAGTTAGCATGGCATTAGGATCATCACTATCAATCTGAAGCAATAGGTGGCAATATAATCATGGGCATGGTCATAAATAACACGCCATAGCTTTTTCACATGGTCTATTGTTATGATATTGGCAATTGTTTGGCTATTTACGCGATAGCTATGCTAAACACTGTTGTTTGGCTTAGCTAAAATTTTGTTGTCGCTACTAATATTTACTAAGGAAAATATTCATTCTTTTATTCTAGAATAACCTATATATGGTTTATTGTTGTATTGTTTACTTAATAAATGATGTAATGAACTATTGAATCATTATTGAATTGTTTGATTTTTTGAATGTTGAATGAATATGAATGTGGATTATAGCCATGAACACGTCGATTGGTTTTAATGAATGTTAAGCAATGAACTTAGAGGCATGTCCCTAGAACCTTGTACATGTAATTGAGTATTTGAGTTCACAAAAATTCTTATTAACATGTTTCCGTGCATATAATTCATTAAGATGTTTCATTTTTCTATAAAACTATTAAATGAAATAGCTTCTGTTATATTTCGCTATATCTTTTATAGCTCTTGGAAGAGACGACCACTAAATTCTTATCCAACTACTTAAAACCACGATCTAGGTCCAAATCCATGCATAATGATTCTATAAAATTATACAAACATTATCCTAGAAAGCGGATTTATGTTAGTTGTTAAAATGGAGACATATAACAAAAATCAGATTAAAATTTCTAGAATTATTATACTATAAGTGGGTACTGGACTATACCTTTGACTCAATTAACAAAGAGAAATTGTAGAAAGTGGTAAACACTTCAGCCATTGAATTTGTCTCAACAAGTATCCGTGCAGCTAGCCCTGAGAAAAAGACAATTGTTGTAAAAAATAAAGTATAGAAGTTATTCGGTCTCACAGTGAAGTGCACCCTTGGTATAATTTTTTTTCACCAAGAAAACATTGTTCAAACAAATTTTCATACTTAGACGGACAACATATTGAGTATCGACATTGACCATGTGAAAGCATCATTTCTGGATTCAGCATCAAGCTAGCATATGATCAATAATTAGAACCATTATAGTTGCTATGAAATAAATTAGATTAACCAACCAAAAACTTTCCTTCACTCATTGTATTGAACATAATTCTAGAAGTTTCCATGCCCAAAACTATTGATCGATTTACAAAGGCTCGTTTGGTTGCTAAAGGGTTTAAGCAACGTTATGGTATTGACTACGAAGAAGAGACTTTCAATATTGTAGTCAAGGCGGCTACAACTAGACTAATATTGTCACCACAATATAAATATATATCAATATATGGAGGAAGTAAAAAGCTATGATTATAAAATACTCAAAATGGTGAATTCGGGGAAAGACCTTAAGGGCCCGTTGGATGTTGGTATTGAGACCGAGAATTTGGCATTGGCATTGGAGGCCCACAATTCCATTGTTTGGATGGTCCGCGACATTCGCACATGGAAACAAGCTCCAATGCTGCCGGGGCATTCGCTACGCATGCACGCCCTTCCCCGCCAATACCGAGGCCTCTGCTCTCAGTATTCGCCGGGTGAAATGCTTCTTCCCGCACGAAAGAAAAGGGAGTCGAGCATCCGCCACCTTCTCCGCTGGTCCGCCCCATCACCGGAGCCTTTGCCTACACTAGCCTCTCCGCCCCTCGGCCGGAGGAGCCTTCCTCTGGGCTCTCGCGCACCAGCCCCGCGCCCCCCTCGGAGGAGAACTTCGTTTCTCCTTCTCGCGCAAGGTTGGGGCATTGTTGCAAGGCCTCTCACGGTGGAGTGGCGCCGGAGTGGGAGAGATCGTGGAAGAGGGGGAGCGGCGGGCTCGCGGTGGCTCGCGACGAACCGAAGGGATGCTCTAGAAGGTTTGGGGCCCGATCTGGGTCGGGAAAGTTCAAGTTCGAGGGCAGCGGGGGATTTGAGGGCCAAGATGCGGCGCCCTCTGCGGAGTCCCCCCTTCCCCTTGCCCGATGACTTTTGTCTTCTCCGGCTCCGACAAGGTTCAACGCCATGCCCGATAGGGGCTATGTCCGGCGTGGTGGGGAAGAAGATGGGGCCAATTTCAATTCAACCGTATGCACATCCAAACACGAATGCGTATTCGGCAGCTCATTCGATTCCATGTATCAATTCCATCTTCATCCAAACAATGATATTGGCATTGGAACCCAATACCAATACTACTCCGATTTGGTATTGAAGTCAATTCAATACCAAGGCCTCAATATCTACATCTAAACAGAACCTAAGTTTTGGGCACTCGGTATAAAACCAGGCCAATTTAACAATAGCGGAAAGTCATGAACTTCAATATATTCTTTATTTAGAATATAGTGCATCAATTTTCTCTCATAGAAACAACAAATAATTTAGCATACTTCTTTTTATGAATAAAGATCTATTTCAATATGAAATGTTATTCTAGACTTGAACCTACTAGAAAAAAACTAAAAAGAATGAGAAGAGACTAATTTAGTGCACACAAAACCAACATTGAATGAGAAAGCTGCACTTATAATTCAAAAGCTCTCTACACAATTCTATCCTCCCATATAATGGATAGCATGCTTGCTACACCAAAACATATCATTACCACCACACAATAAGAGGATCAGTGACATATATTAGTGGAGTCTTGAGCTGAGGTATGAGAAACTTAAATGAATATGCCTTAGTATCACACTACATCCTACTACAGGAACACCAATGGTTAAAAAGTCCTCATATAAACAAAACAATGTATTAGTATAATTTTTAGATGGACTTAATTTTAAATCATTATAAATTCCATCTTGGAAATTTTGGTTAGCATAATAACTAAACCTGGCTACACAATAATATGCACATCTAGTTGGACTACTCTTCCACGCCATCTTTGCAACCAATAAATTTCTTCTAGGAAAAGAGGAGAAATTAAAAGGTAATTTGAATATGCAAATCAGGTACCACTCACCTTTGATCTTAGTAGCACCTCTAAATATGTTCACATTGTTGTAGCAATGAGCATACATTACCAATCGCCATTTACGAAACATGAACCCATCACTTTTCATTGTGAGAAGCCCTTATATGACACAATTAGTAGTAGAAAACATTCAAGATAAAAGCTAGAGATTGGTATAATGAGATATGAAGTCTTGAATAGAAGACTTTCCTTGTATAGAGAATAAGCAATTGCCAGTCATAATGAATTCCAACATGATCAAAAAGATTAGTAAATGATACGTCTAGTATTATATATCTAGATATAAAAATATGTCTAGATACATAGCAAAATCGGTGTACCAAACATAAACTCATCACCCACCTAACAAAAGTCCTTATATGACACTATTAGTACTTGAGAAAAAAAAAGTAAATGCTAGAGATTGGTATAATGAGATATATGAAGTCTGAATAGAAGACTTTTTGCTTAGGGAATAAGCTATTGTCGGTTATAAGGGAATTCCAACATGACAAAAAATATTTTTGGTACATCCACTTTATTATATATCTAGATATAACAAAATGTCTAGATACATAATAAAATCTATGTACCAAAAAAGTCAAAACACGACTTATAATTTGGAATGTAATTCACGGTAAGCTAGAATGCAAAATATACCAGGGTATAGCACAACTATGGAGAATGGATACATCCTTTAGAAGGCAGGCACCGAAGGCAATCTTCAGCATGAGTTAGACCATTCGTGATCATCTCATTCAAGCATTATACTTTGCTTTCTCCGAGTTCTCTCGATATTTGAAATCCTAAAATTTATGTAAGCACAATGTTAAAATCTAGCAGTGAAAGGTAATTACACTTAAATAAATGATTACATGAATCATGAAAATAAGTGGCTAAAAATATTAAACATCTGTTAGAGCTTAGGGAAGCCCTGGCTATTTAACCTACGTGTGTAGAAACATTGAAATGTACACAATATTACCTCCAATTTATCGATGTATTTGATCCATATTTTCGTGGCCAAAATATCCGTGGCTTTGGTACCTCATTTATATCCTCGGATAATCCCATATTACATTTATTTTCTATGGTTAGAAAAAATTCTTTGCTTGATACAATATTGAAGAGGTAGTTGGTCTAATTCTAAATGTGAAAACAAAGCACCAACTCAATAAAGAACTAACGCTTATACTGCAAAAATAAACCCCGGTAGAATTATAAATTGAATATGGAGCTAGGTCGTTTTTCAACCCAATAAAATTAAAGACCCAAAAAGTCGAGCCAACTAGTCTGCGGACATAGTGACGGTATTCATCATAATCTTCAATGGTTTCAACCTACAAAAGAAAGTATCGATCAGATTAAATTGGATCGGTCAGCGTCGAACGGTAATACAAAAAAAATTGAATATATGCATAAAGATATAGTGGAAAAACGCCAAAAATGATCTCATAGATATCCATTGTTGCCTTTGCGTATGGTAGGGATTCTAGATTCTCATAGAAACATTTTAAATCAAATTGTCTTCAAAAACATTTCTCTAATGAATCAAAATTACTTTGTGAAACCATTTGTCTATCTCGTTAGATTCTTGAAACTAGAACTTGAATAAGGAGAAACCAGGTTTTGGTTGTTTCTCTTCACATGTGAAAAATGAGAATTAGTTGAATTGATTCTCCTTCAATGTTTCTCCATTCATGGCATTTAGTTTGCAATTCTAGTCTATTGAGAATATGAAACATTATTTCCCATTGCCAAACACACCTAAGATCTAACTTAAACAAATAGATAGAACATTAAAGGCACATATGAGCTCATAATCGGGGTCAAAAAGTCCTATACTAAGTAATGCATATATCCTACTAACAGCCAATTCCAGTGTCAAAACTTTGCCAATAAGTGCAATTCTAGCTTATGGACAATGAAGCACTAGTAGGCTTAATTATCTTTTCCGATTTCCAAAAGCATATTATTGTAGTACTACTGGGGTATATATGACATTTCATAATAAACTAATGTACCCAAAGAAAGTTGTCAAAAATATTCTAGAAATACACGTGGGATGGAGGAAGTGCCGCCATTTGCAAGTCTATATATACCTACATAGGAGTAGTAACATCAACACTTCTCTAGCAGTCAAAGAAATTAGCATCAAAAATATTTTGTTGTTGAGCAAAGCATATTTTTCATGACAAACAACCATTCAAATTTGAAGTTACAAAGTTAACATTTTGGTGAGACAACCATAAAATGTCTAGGTAAAATCTTAATCTTGCTAATTGGAGACCTACAATGGAGACTCCATGTTAATACTTATAAGACATGCTACAAAAAAGATAAACCCTAGAAATTATCACAAAAATCAGAAAGTCTTTGGTTTCATAGACTATAGTAATTACTACTCCTTCCGTTCCAAATTGTAAGTTGCTTTTGACTTTTTTTAGTTCATAAATTTAGTTATGTATCTAGACATGGATGAACCAAAAAGGTCAAAGCAGCTAAAAACACCCACCATTGCCATTATGAAAATACAACATAAAGTAACCCCTAAATGTATGTCTAAATTATCTACATTTGCCATTATGAAACATGGCAATGGATCGGTGCAAACCAATCTCTCCATGCAAACACGCAAACTTCTAGTGCGGGCCTTAGGATGTTGATCCAATGGGCGCATGGGGGAGGTGGAAGGGAATTTGCAAAAGTATGATTAAGGGCTGCTTGGTTAAGTGTAAGATTACCTAATCCCATGTGTCCCTTGGATTTACATCCCGTGGCCCATACTAGAAGTTTTGCGGGTTTTGCACGGAGAGGTTGGTTTTGCACACCGATCACGTTTCCCCATGAAACATAATGTAAAAGTACCTCGCTAAATTTTCACAAAATTTACCACCTTGCCATTATGATACATAATCTAACTAACTAACTCTAAAATTTGCATTTAAATTATCTACCACATGCGATTATGATTCTTAATCTAAAGTAACCTCTGAATTTGCATAAAAACTACCACATGCCGTTATGATAGAATACTCTAAAAATGCCACTTAAATTTGCATCTAAATTACACAATTTACAACTGTTGCAAATAAACTAAAATACCCCCCCTCAACATGCATCTAAATTACCAACATCTATTATTTTGGGAAATGCTTAAATGATGATAAATTACAGAGCTCATGCAAATGTAAATAATTTTGATTAGCTATAGAATAAAATGAAATTGTAGTATTTATGTTTTTCTATGATTTTAGCATGTGAAGTAGCATAGGATGATGGACTAGTATGACAGAATAATGGATAACTCATCAAATGAAATGTAAAAGGTATAGCATAATAACCTCATTTTTTTATTATTTTGTGAGTACTTTGTTGTTTTTGGATAAAGGCAAAATATTTTCATATGGGTCAACATCAAACCATTGTTACTTAAATCCTTTAAGCAATAAAATGTTTAGCATAATAATAAGTAGGAAAATATGTGACATTCCATAAATGTAGGTACAAAATGGTGTCGAGGAATTTTTTATCTTATGCTAGAAATATTTAGTAGAACTAGTACTGGAAGGATAATTTCTTCTATTGCTAGGACTTAGTAGATGACTCTTGTACTTAGGTAACATTTTGCAATTTGAAGCCAAAAAAGTCTTGATAATCTTTTGTGAATATATAACCATACCTCCTTACATACAAATTTTGCCATTCGCACCCATTATCCTTGTTGTTTCTTCTATAGCCTTTTGGTATCTGGTAACATAGCACAACATGCACCATGCTATCATATTAACTTTTATTATAATTAATTGCATAAAAGATGTAGTCAAAATGATCATTTGGTTACTATTGACATGCATTCCTCGCAGAAATTCTAGTTAAATCAATTTATTGCATTTCACAATGAGCATCAATCTTCTGATAGTCCAATGGCCGAAAGATAATAGAAAAAATAGCGAAAACAAGCAATGTGTCAATGGCAAATAGCCAATTATTGTGTTTCATTCCATTATTGCGCGCAAGTCACATAGGGTTGCTTACAAATCCCAAATAATGGCTAACAAAGTAATCACATGGGTTACAGTGAACATTTGTAAAAATAATGACACAGTATTTGGTATCAAAGAAAAGAAAAAATTAGCTAGAAAACAAAAAAATCTGAAGACGCCACTTAGCAAACATTATCCTGAACTATTATATCTTATCTATACCTTATAAATAATGAAGGCCATGTACATAAGTCCAGAGCTGAACTTGATCACATTTCTACGTAGATTAATATATAATAACATATGAAGACATTACAATGGTCTTGCTTTGTTTTGAGAGAGTACTACCTCGTTCAGTTCTAGGTGCATTGTATTATTCTCGGTTAAAGTTTCTAATGATTAACTAAATCTATAGATAAAAGTTTTAATATTTTTTACATTAAATATATAAAAGTAATGTTTGATGATGAATTTAGTGTGTGGTACTTACTTGTATGATAAGTATTAGTATTTTGTATACAAATTTGGTCGAACTTGACATACTAAAAGATACTCCCTATGTCCCTTTTACCCTTCCCTAGAAATAACTTTGACTAAATTTATAAAAAATATATATTAATATTTATGATGTATAATTAATTTCATTAGATAGATAAAACTATTTTTAACAAATTTATTTAAAGATATAAATATTGTTAATATCTTTTAAAAATCTAGTCAAACTGATACCGGCATGCATACCAACAACGATAAATATTTAGAGACTGAGGGAGTAGCATTGTTTTAGAATTGAAATTAAGGATCATGAGGGAGTATGAGAATGATAGCCTCATACATACGTCACATCATGAGAATATAAGTATATGCAGAGTTGCAGATATCTCTGATAATAATGAGTAGTGCTGATTATTGAATTATAGATGCATTATCTCTCTTTTTCTTTCAGCTTGTCATTTTATAAGTTGAGCTGGTTAATGTATGCACGTTACGGGCCAATTAAAATATAAGTGAATTGTCCATTTTCCCATCAGCTTATTATAAATATTTTTGTTTGAATTGGTTAGTGCATACAACTCAATATTAATGATGCTCAGATATTTTATTTCTCAGGGAGGCTGCCCGAGTCAGCAAATTTCAGAATGTCTCAGGATTCAGATATTCAACAAGAGAACCGAGAGTTTTATATGTATATAAGAAACATATGAGTAGTTACCCTGGATCAAGCTCCAAGAAAGCTGTAGAAATGTAGTGGAATTTATCCATCAGAACTTTGTGATCTTTTTTCCCACCTATATGGTTGTTATATCACGTCGACAATGGAAAAAAAGATTTAGAATTATGAAACACATGTCCACCATAAACATGAAAAAAATGATGCACATGGTCAATTTACACAGCCCAAGATGCATAGCCTTACATGAGAAATGCCAGTCTTGGTTGTAGATATGTCGGTGGAATTCCTGAAGAATCGTCACCTTGACCTCAGTAGGGATACTAGTGTCATCTTCTGCACTCCAGTTGAAATGAAAGTATATATAGAGACGTATGTAAATTATATATTGTAATGTAAGAATAGAGAACAAATACTATCAACCGGCCACATTGAGATTACGTAGATACTAAATTTACATGTGCCCCCGTATGTTCATTTTTGTTTGACAAGAACTTATTGCGCAGGTGCAGCGCACCAAAGATGAATGCAACTTTAGCTTCTAATTATAAAGGCACAATGTGTGGAAATTTGAGAAAATCATGAGTCGTCATCTCAAGGCAAAATATATACTACTGTCAACAAAAAAATTACACCATGTTTCTTTTTCTTTTGGATTTGGAAAGCAGTGGCGAATCTAGCCACAAAACTAATCGGGGTCATTACGCCCAACAAGCAAGATACTATTGATGAACGGTGATAAACAGATTCTCTGTTGCTTCGTCGAAAGTCGATGATTTAGGCTTGATTCTCCCCTGTTGGAAAAACCATGTCATCTATGGGTTCTAACTTCTAAATTAAAAGAACTCCAGTTTTTTCTTTTTGAAATTAACAAACCTATATCATTAGTTTCTGCTTATGTACACATAAATAATATATAAGATAACAAAAGTTATTTATATTTAAAAAGGCATAATGATCCATTTGTAAATTGAAACCGAGGAAGGTGTTATGTTTCCCTGTTCACAAAGTACTCATATTCAATTCAGTCCCGTGTTGAACGAAAAATAACAGTAATTGTTGTACTCTCTCCATCCCACAAAACATGCAACTATAGGAACCGCACTCTGGCTTAACTTAACTAAAGCTTTGATCAAAGTGTATAATAATTAATATTAATATTTATCTTATTATTTTGGAAAATATATTTCGCTCATGAATCTATTGATACTAATTTTGTATTATAAGTGCTAGTAAAAATTTTTATATAAATTTGGAATCAATTGACTTTTCAAGAAACAAGAATTACTGCGGAGGGAGTACTCACCGACCGTGTCGAGCGCCCGTAGCACCAGGTAGAAGACGCAGACCTGCACAAGCGAGCACGAGTCATGCATGATCAGAACTGGAGTGACAGGGATAGAACAGGGCGGTGCGCGCGCGGCGTACGGCGCTGCAGAGCTCCGCCGGGTTGAGCTGTTGGATGATGAGCGCGAAGCTGCGGCCGACGCGCCGCAGCATGGCGTACGCGAAGGACCAGTGCTCCCGGTGGCACCGACCGCGGCCTGCCTGCGCGCCTTCTGCTCGGCCACCAGCAGCTTTCGCCACCGCTGCCGCCTCCAGCAGCAGTGCCGGCAACGTACGGCGCTGCGGAGCCCGCCGGGCTGGATGTCGTCGGATGATGAGCGCGAAGCTGTGGAGTCGACGCGCCGCTGCATGGCGGACGCGAAGGAGGACCGGTGCTCCCCGGTGGCGCCGGCCGCGCGCCTGCTGCTCGGCCACCAGCAGGCAGCAGCTTCGCGCACCACTGCCGCCGTCGCCGCGCCACCTACCATTCTCGCTTTCGAATCGCTGGCTGATCACGGAGCCTTCTTTTAACAGCTCGTGCTAGTCGTGGCCTTCAGGACGGAATCTCGGTTGTGTTTTTATATATGGGTACTGCCGGTGCCGCGCTCAGAACAAGCCTCGAGGCGCATGACTTCGTGTGCATTGTGTTTTGCTGTTGTTGCGTGTCAGTAGCAGTGAGAGGATATACCAAGACGCAACTTGCATTGTCTTTTTCCTTCCATTTTTATTTTCAATAGATTCGATTTAACAATTCGCGAAACAAATTAAAAACTAGTTTCAAACCCGATAGGAATAAGCAAGTTCACAATTCGTATACAATAACACCTGGAAAAGATTTGACAATTTAGTATTGCAGTTCCTTCCATTGAGCTGGAATGTAAAAGATTACCCTCTTAATGAAAAATATGTGCTTATACACGTTCGCGAAAAAGCTGGTATGCAAAAGATTGCATACGCAATACAGGATTGATTAACTTTCTGCAAATATATTTCTATCAATCGTGTCATGATCAGTCATGAAACTTGACGAATAGCCGCCAAACTAGTTCAGTGAGCATATGAGGCCATATCCTGTACTGTACTGTACTGAATTCTTTATAAAGATCGAGATGCCTATCCTCTAATGTTAGGGCAGGATGGGCATACTTGTACACAGAATAAAAACTTTCAAACAACATCAAGCGCAGAATCCTGTATCCATGAAATGTGATGTGCCAACTGGCAAGTAAACTGATGAAAAGAATGTATACAGATAGGATCTCAGGCCATATGGCCATGCAACACATGAAGGCCTCAATTTCTAAAAACAAAATGACTCAAGATTTCTTTTCCTAGGTCAAAACAAATATCCCTCTATGCTATATACTTGCACCAAAAGTTTTAGAAAAAGGAAAAAGAGCAAATGAAGTGGAAGAACAAGTTGAACGAATATATACTATAGATTATTATTATACAATGATCTGCCTACATACCAACTTGCAAACTAGGAGGCTGCCATGGGATTTGAACGATGACATGGAGTGCGCTGAAACTGAGGCCGTTGGGCTGTTTACTTCCCTGTCACCATTGGCAGCTCTACCCCTTCCACTGATCATACTGACAACTTCTTGGGAGACATCCATGAACCAATCATCACCAGGAAGGACACTGCAAAAAGCAAGAATGTTGGTCCGTTGATAGTAGAAGCAAAAAATCTATGGGAAACTCCCTCATGGCCTCATGGGCAAGAGAAAACCAGCTGTAGCTCTATTAGAAACTCCGGCAGGCACAGCCTCATGTGTCATGAAACGTGTGAGGGAATCCTTGAAAGAGCTCAGAAGTATGACTAAATTAACGGTAGGTAGGATGCCTTGTTAGTGTTTCTAAGCCATATGACGCTTTCTAGGCAATGA
Organism: Hyparrhenia diplandra; assembly: GCA_015847255.1. Lineage (NCBI taxonomy): Eukaryota > Viridiplantae > Streptophyta > Magnoliopsida > Poales > Poaceae > Hyparrhenia > Hyparrhenia diplandra. The sequence continues at coordinate 178,046 of JADLZK010007847.1, forward strand.
GGCGCTTTGCAGGGAGTAAGGCGTCCTGTCACCTAGCCAAAAGAAGCTTAGAGATCCAAAGAGACTGGAGGTGAAGCAGATATGTAACCAACCAGAATGACCATTGAGCCACCCCTCCACTCATCCCACCAAATAGGCCGACTGCCAGCAGAGCACTGCCAGGATCATCTGCAGCGGGCGGGCGGCTGATCCAGATGGGGACACTGAGCAGAGATCGACCCTGAAGAGAAGCAGCAAGAGAAAGGGAAGGAAAGGAGCCACAATCAGCAGAGGGCAGGCTGCCCATGCGCGAAAGTGAGAGCAGCGTGAGGGAGGGGGATGTGGTGGCGCTGCACCTACATGAGAGAAGCAGAGAGCCAGGTCCAGGCGGCGTGTGTGGGCATGGGAGCGTGCATCCCTCGTCTCCGTGACCAGAGAAGGTATATGAAATGGAAGGGACCATTGGGCGAGCCTCAGCCAACCACTTCTCTTTTCATTTGCCATTTTCTTTGTTTTTCTATTTCCTTTTTGTTTCCTCTCTGCTGTTATTTTCCTATTTCCTAGGATGGTAGGCATCACCTCACGTCGCCTTTATGAAGGCCCCTAGGCGTTATGTGAGGGGGTATGTCGCCATGCCTAACCTTACCACCTTAACAACCATGCAGCAGATAACAATGAATTCGAGTATCAGTTAGCTGAAGTTTATGAGAATGCTTCGCACATTTTTCATTTTCTGAAAGCTATTTGAAAAAATTCATCAAAAATCTCCTCTAATAGCCATTTTTCTCAAAGGCAACCATCCCAGTAGGCCAATTTGTTTAGCTTACTATTGGCTGACAGTTGCAACTACTGTAGGCTACAGAGGCCAGCAGGCTACAGGGACATATAACCCAAGTTATAACTTATTCTTCATCCTCTTACTTGTTATCTAGAGGGAGGAATATCGGTGTAACCCAAATTATACAAGACAAAATACAACAAAGTTACATAAATGAAAAATTAGCATGTATGCAAATAAAAAGAATCAGCATTTAATTCAGAGACCAAAAGAAGTGCAAAGTGAGAAGCATTGTACCTATCAGGGTTCATTCCAGTAGCAGAAAAATGCAGCCATTGCTCTATCAATGACATCCAAAATGACTTGATGTACATGTCTAGAGAGAAAACGACCTTTGCCCAAATATGATGACAAATTGCATGTCCAGGTAGAACTGCAAAGAATGGAAAAATTTAAAAATAACAGTTG
>JADLZK010007848.1:0-124502 GCA_015847255.1 Hyparrhenia diplandra
TTGTAGACCCGCGGTCGAGCAAAACCCGGAACCGCGAGGAGCGTTCCACGGCGGCGTGTGTAACAGGGCTCACCTACGAGACGGGAAGTTTGAGGCCGAAATCCCGTCACGTACTAAAGCACATTGCGAGACGCGCTCGCTACGGACAGGTCTGTAAAGTCGAACATTTAGAACCTAATGGGTAGCGGGCAGCGACTGTAGAAAACTCAACTTGGCATTTGTAGAGGCCTTTTTATAGTGCCTTGCACTGTAACAAAAAATAGTGTCGATGTATCCATGGTTTGTTTCAAATTAGCATTCATGAATTGTATACAAGTTTGTCACCAAAAAAGAACTGTAAATAGGTATTCAATTTTAGTTAAGAAGGAAAATTTTCTGCATAGTGTAATCAGCGTTGCTTATCCAAGTTACATAACATAGTATACAGTTTTTTAATAAAAATAAAAAAGTGAAAAATAATAAACTCCTCTCCTTTGCCAGAATCAATCTTCCGAGACATTATAGCACCACCAGCACTCACTGAGTACATATTACGTCTCCTTACCGCGAGCTGCAAAACATAAAGTAAATAGTAAATAGAATTCAGTCCTAAGCCTTAGAAAAGAGAAAACAGAGAGCTGAGAAGGTGTCTGAAGATGAAACTGAGAATCGTGACAAGAAGAGTGAGCCAATAGTAACAAATACAGGTGCAGGTTCAGACTTCTGAAAGAACTGCTTGGTATATCATTTACAGTTTAGAATGATCTTGCAGGCGGTTAAAGAATTAAGTCATTGATTTGTCACAAAAGATGCTGAAGCAAGCTTGCATGTATTTGAAAGAAACATATTTCCAGATGTCAAGAATAATGTATCAACCAAATTTTGAACAGAATTTGAATATGGTACACAGGCTGTCAGTTGTCAACTAAGACAATTCACAAACTACATAGGACACAGGTTGTATAACCAACTTTCCAAAATTCATCAGAACCAAGTGAAACAAAAACAGATATTGCAAAGTTATAACCAAAGCAACATCTCAGCCTGATAGTCATCTACAACAAGATCCATCAAAAGAATAGAAAATCCCAGTACTTTCAGAAAATTCGAGATCCATAAAAAGGAGAAATTTTAGGGAAAATCTAAAGTTGCGATGCTCAAGTGGGGGATTTGTTAGGGGAACACCCTTAGGCAGACCAACAGAAGTAGTCAGCAAACTTACCTACTGTGTTGCATCAGATCAGGAAACTTACCAACAATATTGAGTAATAAAATATTTGTAACTGAATTAAGGAATAGTTGCAACGTGTTATCTGATTATATTAAGATGAGATGACATTATTTAGTATTAAAAAGCAACAGTTTCATTAATGCCTAAACTACGTTTATCAAACAAATATCTAAAACTTTGTACTTGCATCTCGTTTTTACTTCAGGTTGAAGACAACATCTGTACAACAAAAAGTAAAAATGACGAAGGAAACAATTCTTCAAGAGGCTAGGGGTGATAGGTTGTTACCACTATTAGAAGTCAGCATTAGGCATTTGGTGCCTGCGAGAAGTTTGGCGTTGGGCACCTCAGATACAAGTGACTTGTACATAGCGAACCTGAAATGTACTCTGAACCCTACATAAAAACAAGATAAGCCCACTGAAGATTTTGAGTCCACAAATATTATCAATACTCAATTGAAGAATGAAGATATTAACAAACATAAACACTCAATACGAAGTTACAGCACAAGTTTTAGGTTAAATAGCTTGAAAGTAAACTTTTGTTTACATTCATCTGCCCCTGAATTCATTTGCTTAGAAATTCCAAATTTTAGGTGTTACTATCGCCTTTTTTTTTTTTCCAATGTATCTTCACTCAGCAGCATTTCCAGGTAACTCCAATTCATAACCTCGCTTGCTCCTCCAGCTGCCCCATCATTGAATTGTCTTGTTCTGTATGAGAAACAGAAATCGCTAGTCTACCTCTTATCCTTCTCAGCAGAGGATAATAGGCCTACTGAACCGAAACATGCAGTTGAACAGGTTGTCAACTCTGTATGGAAGAATGCAATCCGATGCAATGCAATGACTTGTCTCGGCTTCTCAAGACTGCATTAAGGTATAAAGAACAAATCATGTTGACTACCTTTCTCCTTCCATATCCAACATGACACCTCTGGGACAACTGACAAGTGAAAAATTGAACCTTTTAATTGTGTTATCAAAAAAAACTTTTAATTCCACAGCATAAAAACAGCTTCTGATAAAGATAATCGAAGGAACATGCAGCAATTTTCAGGACATTAATGCATAAAAACAAAAATAAGGAAATTATCTTTGATGAGAAACTTCAGGCCATCAACGCTAGCTAGAGGGCGTGCCATGATGCATGAATGTTCAAGTAGATACTAGGTGAATTCTCTACGCGTTGTGCTTGGGTATATATAAAAGTAAATTTAATCTAGCTAAAAGAAATTTAAAAATATTTTCAATAATGAACTAAAGAAAAGACATCATCTTAATCTTGGACCTTCAACTTCAAAGAAAATATAGGTCACTAACTTGTGTAGGATAATTTTTAGAACTTAATGTATAACACAAAAATTATCGGTTTTGCAGTAAAGAATAGATTTGAGAAAGTACTAACTGCTAATGATCCAACATACCTTCGGTGTTTGTCTTCTAGTGATATATGTAACTTCAAAAAAATCTAGACACGTTGTTGTGGGAATTTATGGTTAGTTTTTTATTGATCATTTGATCTTTGGAAAGAAAGATATAAACATGTGATTTGATCATTTGATGATGGAAAGAAAGATATAAATATGTGAGTTATTTAGTGAGAATTTTCAACATAAAAACCTTAAGGTCTCAAGGATCAACAAAGCAATACCCCATGTGTTGCCACAAAAATTGTTGATGGCTTGGAATAAGATTATTTATATAAATAATTATAAGTTAATGTTAGTGGATGGCTAGGCATAATGCTAGTGGATGATGTGTCATGCTTGTATGTAGATTATAATTGTAAATGCTAGTTGACCATAAATGTGAATGTCGATTGGAATGATGAGGTGGATAGCTTGCATGTTGAGAGAATTAGCTAGTGAGACTGTTAGTGGAATGATGAGGTTTGACCATAAATCTGAAGGTTAGCGAAATAATGAGGTGGATATATAGCTTGCATGTTGAGAGAATTAGCTAGTCGATTTGTTAGTGGAATGATGAGGTTTGACCATAAATACGAATGTTAGTGAAATAATGAGGTGGATATATAGCTTGCATGTTGAGAGAATTTGCTAGTGGGGCTGTTAGTGAAATGATGAGGTGAATAGCTTGCATGTTGAGAGAATTAGCTAGTGGGGTTTGTCTATATCGGTGTAGTAGATGTGGGTATGCTTATGCTTTTGATGTATACGACATTTCCAACCGAGTAGTGCGAGCGGCTATCATCTCGACTACCGTGCATGCATGGATAAAGTGTGGCATGGCAGTCAGACACCACCAGACCAGAGGTTCCGAAAAACCGTAAGGAATTCAATTCCTGACGGGCAGCTGTCTAGAATGAGCCGTCAACAATGGCTCGACAGGAATGATAGAATATTCCTAACAGCAAGCCGACAGGAACCTTTTTCTGACGGCAGTTCCTGACTACCGACGGTTGGCCAGCCACATCATGATTCCTAACAGCAAACCGTACATGATCAAGCCTTACAATGTGTTCCTCTTATTTCCTGGAGAAATAAATAAACTGGGCACTCGAATTGGAGAAAATCATATATAGTGTTCGCATTGTTACTTCGCATCCATTCTCGGCCAACACATTCTCGATAAAAGTCTGGCGCTCGGTAGAGACTCACTGTGCGGTAGTTAACGCCTTGCTTGCTAATCGAAACTATGTCGGGTTCCGTGATCGGATTGCAACATTTTCTTTTGAATGGAACTTGGAAGATAAGATTAGAAAACTATATCTTTAGCTTACGAGTCCCCTTCGGTTAGTTGTCAAAAAAAATTATAAAAAACAGTTGTTTTTTTTCGAAAGACGGCAAAAAGCTTTTGCCGAAATTTATTAGACGGAAGAAAAGAAAAAAACAAAAAGATTACAACAGAGATATTACAACTGCCACTTCGACTAGAACTACTGTACTGCCACTACTTTTACAACACTCAAGCAGAAAAAACATCCCAAAAACAAGAGGGAAAACTACCCATTTGGATTTATGGCCCACTGGTATTGGTCAAAATCTTCCTTGCATAAACTCGCGACTTCTCTTGGTTGGTGCCTTTTGTCTCGAAAGGTTCTACGATTCCTTTCCTTCCATATGTTCCACCAGAAATAGATTAATAAGCCGTCATATTTCCTTTTATTTGGTTTGTCGATCTTTCCACTACATCTCCTCCAATACCTATGAATTGAACCACCCATGGTCACCCTGTCCAACGCGGACAGGCCATACCAAGTTTTCAAGAAGGACCAAACCTGTACAGTGAAGGTGCAATCTTTGCACAGGTGTGTGGGCGTTTCTGGATCAGTTTCACACAATTTACAAATGGGATCTTTTGCCAGTTCCTTTCAAAAGATTGTTGGCCATTAAAATTTTCTTATGCAGCAAGGTCCATGCGAAGAATCGACATTTTGGCTCCGCTTTCGCATTCCAAATAGGATTGATCCTCAGTTTGCTAAAGGAGCCTTCAAACTGAATGTTGTACGCACTTTTGGAGGTGTATTCCCCGTCCGATGTCCATCTCCAAATTATTGTGTCTTCCGTGTTTCTATCGATTTGTATGTTTTGAACCTCTTCCCATAGAGCCACATACTCATAGATTTCCTCTGGCGATGATATCGGCAAAATATGAGCTATCCATTTATTGTTCTGTAGAGCCTTATTTATTGTCAGCCTCTTCCTTTTTGCCTTCTTGAAAAGGGTAGGAGCGAATGTCATCGGTGCTTTTCCATTTGCCCATGATGATGTCCAAAAATAAGCCGTTCTACCGTTGCCAATAGATACTACTGTAGAAGCTGCGAATAGATCTCTATCTTTACTATCACAAGGGAGCTCAAGCTTGTTCCAAGGTCTTTCTTTGTGTCGCCATCGGAACCAAAGCCAGCGTAGCTGAAGTGCTCGCACGAAGCGCTCAAGGTCTAGAATCCCAAGCCCATCCTTGTTTTTCGGACGACATGATGTTGGCCAATTGACTAAAGAGTGTCCTCCATAAACCTTGTCTGGGGATGAAAATCAGTTGTCAAAATTGGTGATTGGGTTCGAGCAAATAGCTTACGTACACGTATGTAGTACGTGACGAGTGGCTAATTAATGTCACTACGTCTAAGCACTTATGTACACACACATTACACACACATACACGCCATGTAGGAAGATGAGGACACTAGGAAGGAATGAGATGCTAAAAATGGCAGACATTCTTGACGACGTCCTGCCGCCTAACCACGACAAGGCGTCGCGGCCGGAGGAGGTGGGCTTGCAGTGGCTTACGGCGGGGGTAAGAATAATGTACGACAGGCTGGAGGTCACGGTCATCTTCTACTTCGTTTGCCAGACACCGCGGTCTGAATTCAACCCCAAGCGCATCATCGCCATCCTCAACGCCAACCTGTATGTCGCCGCGACCCCGTGCTTGGCTAGCCAGGGCTAGCTCCGCCTCTCCCACCACCCGCCGTCCGCCGGCGCCATATATATCTCGAACTACCAAGCCCTGCCAAAAGCTGCTGCCTAGCTAGATATGTACTCGCTACCTAGGTAGCTTCAACAGGCATAATAATCATCCAAGCCGAACGCGGTATCTGATATATATCTAAACAAATGGAGTGCTTTTTATCAGATCTGATGCTGAATGCAGTATACAACGACTGTTTGGGAATTTATTTTGATGCTCAAGTATCGATGTAGCATTGCAGTGGCGTTGTTGGTTGGGTCGTGTTCAAAGCGTGTGGCCTACCTCCGAATCCTTATTTGGCGCGCATATTCGTCGGCACGACGAAGCAACGTGTGCACACACTTGACACATCGATACGTGATTGGAACATGTCTCATCTCTTCTTCGATGGGTGGGCGAGGCACATCATCATCGTCTTCCATGTGCAACCTCACCGTGAGGTTAGGGGAGGTCGGTAGTCACGTGAAGGGGGACCAGCCGTGGCGGTGGGGGTGGGGGTGGAGTGGTTTAGGTTCGGATTGTGCATTAGATCAAATGGTGGCGATTGGACCAATGGTGGTGACAGATCGGAGTGCATGGCTGCACCCATGCCCGCTCAGCATGCCTGTGCTCGATTATGGCCATTCCTAGGTAGCCATGCTTCGAGGTAGCCTCATGCACAATCCAATTTGATAAAATTTTTGTTGTGTAATAGGTGCAATGATAAACCAGCAAATTGCGGATGAATTTGGGCCAGCTCGGGCCCATGAGAGAGGGGAGGACCGTTGCTGATGCCGCAGCACATGGGCCTCCAGCGCCCTAAGCATGTGCGCATGGTGGAGGTAGTGTGCAACCCCCGAGCCGCCGCCTATTCGTCGTCTATCAAGTTTCCTAATTGAGTCTCCTAGGATTAGAAATAGTTGGATAAATAAAGTAAGAGTCTAATTATAAAAAGAGAATCCATATTATGACGATCTCCTAGTTAGCTTAGGGTTGAGGCTAGTCTGACTATAAATAGGAGATGTAATCATTGGGATCAAATCAATAAAGAAATGGGTCAAGCCTATCTTCCTCTCCCTTGCCGCTGCCCCCCCGCCTCCCGTGTGCCGCCGCCCTCCGCCATCGCCGCACCATTTTGCCTTGTGTCCACAAGGCATTAGGTCTCTTATACCTGGTATTGGGCGACCAGTTCGATCCCCATGCCTCTACCATGGTCAAGCTCTCAAAGGTCGAGGAGATGCTTCTAGAGCTTCGCCACCGAAACCATCCACAAGATGGATGCTCTACATGGGGAGCTCGCCGCTGTCAACATCCGCCTTGAGAAGGTGGAGTATAAGCACGACAGCGGGGCGACACCATCCATGGAGATTGCAGAAGAGCTGCCGGTGGATGCAACCATCACTCTCCCAAACATCACCATCAACCAACAAGTCAAGAGGAGCCACAAGCAGCAGCCGGAGGCCGCCCCTCTACCCGGCGCCACCGTCATCCATTGACATCGACAACACCTACCTCCGCTAACGACTTGACCTCATGATGCTCATGGGCAAGAGAATTTCCCGAGACACAAGGATTTTCCTCGCTATATTTCGAAGGGCTCATCAATGGATCAAGCATCCACGTCCTCATCGACTCTGGATCAACACACAATGTGATTGACATCAACATCGCCCGCAGCATTGGCCTTCGGGGAGCACCACAACAACACCTCCACCATCCTCGTTGGGAGCAAGAACGAGGTGACATGCTCCTTCGCTTCGTTCACGGTACCACTCACTACGCATTGCCTCCGACGCCTTCACCATTGATGCATACATCATCGACATCGACCACGACATTGACGTCATCCTTGGCACACCAAGGCTCGCAGAAGCCTGGGGCATGTCATTTGGGGTTTCTCCACGAGAACCATGACATACGACCACAAGGGACGTTGCCACATCCTCTACGCACCTCCTCAACTCGAGGCACAACCGCCCGCTCCACCACAGCTACGCACAGTACCTTCATCCACTACCGCGCGCCTCCACCACTCCAACCGTGAATCATGACCCACCGAGCACAACGAGCATGTTCACCCAACATCCTCGACAACTTCGCGGGTGTGACAACATCGTCTTCGACCTTCTCCGTCGAGCTATCGTGAGAAGAGCGTGAACTACGCTCAATCGCCCTCACATTGCAAACGGCGAGGCGGCCAACTCCTAGACCTTCAAATGACGAACTTATCTTCTTCAATGGTCGCCTCTACATTCCTCGCAAAGATCACCACGCCCCTACCCGACCCGAACCTCATCGGCCGGCGATGGACCGGATATCATAGCAATGGTATCTCTCGGAGCACATCAACATACAACAGCGCACCAAGCAACAGGGATGCTATCCATCCTGCAAGGATAACCATGGCCCTCCTGACGACCGGTACATAGAGCAACATCGATATCCCTAGATAGCCATGGACATATGTTTCTACGTGTCAAACGTGTCCACATCGACATCATTCAGCAACAGGATGACATCGACTTGCATCGCACGAATTCAACATGGGCACCTTTCTATTTGCGGTGACATGATGGACTTGACGACATCACCACCAACACTCATACCAACAACGATATGGCGATGTTTGCCTATCCCCGAAACAAGCAACTACATTGCTCGCTTTGGCAGACCACACAAGGTAATGGTTACTCTGGACATGAATGCAACAGTTCCCAAACACCTTTTAGCTACTGTGCAAAGAGGGCCATGCAACGGTCATGGAACAGAAGATTACATCTTCCACCTCTACGGTTGATCTATATAGTTTACAATAGTTGGCGTATTTTAAGATGATAGCAACCAAATTAAAAGCCTTAAATGTCTAGGCCAACGTAGGATTTGAGGTTTGTATGATAAAATAAACAGGGTCTAATGTTGTAACAAATAAACTTAACTAAATTTCTTTAGTTAACTACATCTCTAAGTTGGCACGCTCTTGAAAATCTTGCAGCTGGGCACTACTAAACAAGCCCATTGTGCTAGCTTCAGCAGCACAGCAGTACTGTATGTACAACAGTAGTTTGCAATGTGTGGATGGGATATAACTTATGATTCAAAGAGCATGGGGCTTAGCTTTAATTAGTTAGTACTAGCCGATGCTATTTTTTGAACGTTGGTTTTCGCAAAAGGACAGTGATTTAGCCAACTGTGTTGTCACTTGCCAATAAATAAATCCAAACAATGCAGCAAATGCCAACAGATCAGGGTGATAATACCGAGGTTCTTTTTTTGTTGGTAAGCATCCATGCATTCACGTTCAACTACAGTGATCTTTTTGTCGATATATGGGCCGGGATACTACCTTTGTTCACGGCCCGTATATATATATATATCTGGTGCGGTCATATCTTGGAGCTGGACAGTATACCAGGGATGAGGCCCAAGTAAGCCAGACAAATCCACCAGCTTGAAGATCAAGTCATTCCGAGGATATCCGGTGCGGTCGATCATATCTTGGAGCTGGACAATACCAGGCAAGGCCATTGTGTCAGTTGCATGCGGCAGCACTGTACAACAGTAGCTTGCATTGTGTGCATGAGCCATAACTTATGATCAGAGAGCAAGGGGCTTTTCTTGGCTTCAGTCAGTAGTACTTGTTCTTACTGATACTAGTTTTTGAACATTGATTGTCGCAAAGTTTTATCCGGCTTTGTTGTCGCTTGTCTGTAAATAAATCCAAATGATGAAGCAATAACACCAGAAAATCGGGTGACAATACCGAGGCTCTTGTTTGTGCCCTATCACCCATGCAAGCACGTTACCCTATAAATACCATCAAGAGCGATGAGAGATTCATGTATCCAACTTCCTCATGCATTAGCAGTACAGTACTTCACTAGTAACAAAGTACACCAGGTAGCAGTTTGTTCTGAATCGGTACCGTAGAGGACATATCGCCTGAAAGAGCAAGCAGGGAGAGAATGAGCAGCGCGAAGACAGAGTGGCCGGAGGTGGTGGGGTGGCCGGCCAACCAGGCGGTGACGCAGATCGCGAGCGACAGGCCCGACGTGGCCATCGAGGTGCTCCCGGACGGCACCAACGTGGCGCCTGGGTACAAAGACAACCGCGTCCGCGTCTACTTCGGCACCAGCGGAACCGTCCTTTACAAGCCCGTCGTTGGTTAGAGAGTTCTCTCGCCGCCAGCGCCTTATATACTTGTTGGTTTGCGTGTGTCGTCTTTTCGATCGTGAGCTCTTCGTCTTCGTCTAAAAACAGTACGGGTTTTTTAGTTGTGTTTTAGTGGCTTTTTTATACGTCTTGGTGTTCACGCATGTGCAAAAGGACAAGTGTGCATCTATGCAAGTTTGAATAATATAATCATGTTGTGTCGATCGCTCTCACTTTACATTTTCTATCAAACATAGGATCTCTACTCAGAAATGAAAAGTACAGCTTGTTGTGTTGTTACATTGACACTATTTGTGGCGTAGAGATTTACTCAGCAACCACGTCATGTTTCAATATATACGTATTGAACTCAGACATTATACTGTCAATATATGCGTGTTGTGTAACAGGAATCTTGAAAAGACATCCTATATATATACGGTCAATATAGCACTGAAAATGAATTTCTCCGATGGTGAAAGCATCACCGAAGGTTTTTAAATTTTAGAACATTAGTTTTATTCTCAGCCAAGCTTTTGACTAAGTTTATATATAGAAAGATACTAGGGAACCTCACCCAGCGTTGCTGCGGGAATTAAGAAAAATGCAATGATTTCACATCATTTTCCCTTCAAGTGTTGTCATAGCCAGAGAACATATATTGCCCCTTGCAAAATGATTTTAACAATTAAAACTTTGAAACTATGACTGTTGAAATCATTTACGTCATGCAAAAGCCATCTTGAATTTTACAGGATATTAACATCCAAATGAAAAAGCAAAGGAACATTTATCAAAAAAGAAGAAGCAAAGGAACACTTTTTTAATAACATCTTTGATGCTTGGGCTGCTTAGGACTTAAAATGGGGATCCCATTCATAGCCTAGTGCTCGATTCAATTACCAAATGGCGTGGACCAATGAGAGGGCTGAGAACTCCCTAAGATTTTCTAGTGGGGAGCTCCTATATAGGAGTAATTATTTTGAGATGGAGGGATTATGACCGGAGAGCGAGAACAGAGACAATATTGATGTTGCAATATAAACAATAGGAATGAAACATAGTATTACTTCCACATGATAAACTGTGCCCATCTCAACGCCATGTAACTGGTTACATTTCTGACACACAATACTTATAATATAGTAAATAGCACATAATTTGCATAGACAACAGCTCTGAAGTGCCACTGCATCCTTGGTTGGGTAAACATGAACTAAATTGCAAAAGAAAAAAAGGAAATCAACCTGGTTAGTTATTCTAGGAGCAAACATTCTAAATTCTGCACTCCACTTGGTCTAAAGGTCTAGCGTGTGTTCTAAGTTGTACACTTCCTCCATGCTGCTATGTTGCACAATCTAGTTGGCCGGACCGATAAAATACTCAAAACACGTCCGCTGCCAAGGTTTTCTTGTGTACTGCACCATGGTATAGACATCACACTCACAATTGGTGAAATTTGGATAGATGTTGACTCAAGAGATATCTCCGACATGCACACATTATAGAAATTGATGATAAAACCTACAAATCTAACAGATTATTAGAGTCTCTCCATCAATCTGCAAATAAATCTGGGATATGGGAGGTTCAGGATTGGGCTAACCGGCAAATCATGGGGACAGAAGAACAGGGACAAAGTAAGCATCACCATCCATCGAGTATGTTGGTTTTCTCTATATTGCACCTTGTCTGGCATTGATGGATGCTCCAGGAACAGTATGACGTGATTACTCCTATGCACGAAAAAAAAAAATAAAACATGAATTCCTTCCATTGCCGTGTAGATTCAGAATCAGGGGAGAAAGGGAAACACACTGACCTGCGGATGCACATCCACGTGCAAATCACAGCCTCATCGGCGGATCTCCCGGAGGATCTCGTCCAGCCATCCAGGACCCCTCGGCGGGCTGGCCTCCTCTCCAGATGTGCGGCCCCTCGGCCGTCTACCTGCCCCGTGTCGGGACGGGCAAAGCTGCGGCGCGACGCCCGTCGGGATGGGGAACATCCCTAGAAGAAGAAGAGGATGGCGATGAGGAGGAGCAGGGCGTTGGATAGGACGGAGGGGAAGCTGTAGCCCGCACGCTCGAAGACGAACCATATGCGCGCCGCAAATTAATCGCATCGAGGAGGCGGCCAGCCACAGAGAACAACCCGGCCATCTGAACGACCGCCCAAGGGAGGCGGGCAGCCGCGAGACCCTTCGTTGGGACCAGGCGGACGGATGATGGCGTTGCGGTCGATTCAACTTCAGCGGGGGACGGGGACACAACGATGACGGGCTGGCTCTTCTTGCATGCATGCTTAGTGGCCAGGAAAGAAGTTTGTTGATGCTTGGGCTGCTTAGGACTTAAAATGGGGATCCCATTCATAGCCTAGTGCTCGATTCAGTTACCGGTGACGTGGACCAATGAGAGGGCTGAGAATTCCCTAAGCCTGAATAGTGGGGAGCTCCTATATAGGAGTTTTAGATACCCATATCAGCAATATCAAATTTTAATTAAATTCTTACAAAATATGACGTGATAATGTATTTATTACATTTCTCTAGTCTTATTTAGAGAAGTTAGAGAAGTTCTTCTTAGAAAATTCTTGATCAGATTTAGAGAAGTTCTACTTAGAAAAAAAAAGCTAAATTGATCTACAGTTTATAGTGGATGGAGTATTTAAGCCGATATGTCATGTGTCGAAGCTGGGCCCGTCGGGATCAGGCTAGGGCAGCCCCACCGGCAGGGGGGCGCGCGGGGCCAGGGCAGCGTCGCCGCCACCACCGCCCGCGTCATCGTCGTTTTCGCCTTCGCTTCGTCGTCAAGTTAGGATTATTTTAGGACTTTTGGTGTGCAAGGGATATTCCAATTCTATAAGGAAAACCCTTATTTGAAAATAAATAGGATTGCTTGTAAAAGGTATTCTAACCATATAAGGAAACCTTTAGAGAGACTGCTTGGATTACAAGTCCCACTAGGAGGACTATATAAGTAAGGGATACGTATTAATCTCTTGGGAAGACAAGCAATAAAGAAATAATCTCGTGCCTCTCTCTCTACCGCCGCCCCCCTTGGCGTGCCGCCGCCGCTGCCGACAAGCGCAGCCGCCCTCGCCCGTCGTGCCACCACCTCCTCCCTCCGACCTCCTTCTCCCACCACCCGAAGCACCACCACCACGCCTCCTCCCTCTCCCTCGCCGCCAAACTTCGTCACCGTTCGTGTCACCGACGCCGGAATCCTTGCGATGCAGGACAGCTAGTATCCGGAGACCAGGCGATTCCACCACCGATGGCTTCCGAGATGTGCGAGTTCACCAAGGCGTTGAAGGAGCTCCTCGACGATAACTGCGCCAAGATCAGTTGCCGCTTCGGCGAGATCTAGACGCATCTTCGCCGCCTGGAGCACCCCTACATCGGCCCGAAGAATCAGCTACCTCCTCTCCGCCCCACGATGGCGACAACCGCGCCGAGGACAGCCCATCGGCAGCAGCCGCCGCCGGCCGGCAGGGGCGCCCCCACCACCGGCGATGCCATCGACAACGAATCCGACGCCGCCATCCTCCAATTTGGACGAGGGCAGCAATGTTCAGGGTAGACGACCGGCCGTCATCGACAACATTACGACACTGGCTGCCGTCCTCTCCACCAACACCCGCAATCGCGCTAGAGCCCCTAGCAGCTCACCGGCGCCACCCGCGGTTCCTGCCCCAAGTGTCAGGGCCCCCACTTTAATGGGTCCTTAATCACACATGTTTGCGCCAGGATCACACCACAAACACGTCTATTAGTCACAGATAATGGTAAACAGAATTAATAGAAAACCGAGTTGTATGAATATAGGATAGAAAGGGGCTTACAGTGGCGACGAAGGGTCACCAGTCTGGGTTACAGTATCAGAGTTAGCCAACCGAGAAGCGGTGGATTAACTATGAAACTGACCCGGACAGCAACAACAGGTGGGTCTGCGTCTTCGTCAACCGGGACAACAATCACCACAGTTGCCCCGTCGACGCCGGTCATTGGATAGCTGGCCTGCCATGCATCAATATTTAAGTAGATATGTGTTTGTCTTTTGCTCAAAAAAAAAGATATGTGTTTATGTCTATGCCATAATGTATATGAGGCTCCCAACCGAGCAGTGCGAGCCGCTGTCAGCTCGACCACCATACATGCATGGACAAAAGTATGGGATGGATGCATGGCGGTCACATGTCACACTCGCTTGCATTATTTGGTTGCGGGCCTTGGATACATCATGGAATAAACATAAGGCAGTGTATTGATGATTATTATATCTTTATTTATTGTTGTTGTTTTTACTATCCATCGATGATGATTAATATAATGATATAGTATATGGGATGAATAATGAAATGTGTGTAGCCATCTTGCTACAGTATAATAAGATACCTTAAATTATTCTCTCTATTTACAAGATATAGGCATAACCATATGGCAAATCGCCATGCCATGTTTCTGGGTTTAGAAAGCAAAAAGACTTCATAATAAGGGGTGCACTAACATGATACAACAAGGGATAGTTTCAGAGTTCCGTTTGTTGCAATCATGCATCATCCATCTTCTCCACATAATCTATACCTACTAATAAAGTGAGAAAAATTTTGCCAAAATTTTCCTTTCATCCTTTTTCTTCCACTATACGTATAGAATACCAAATAAGATATGTGGGCCCGTTCCGTTTGAAGAGCGACGGCAAGCGTGGAACAACACGGCGAACGTGCTCTTCCTGGAGAGCCCCGCCGGAGTGGGCTTCTCCTACTCCAACATGATGGCGAACCACGGCGGGTTCAGTGATAATAAGACGGTCGAGGACGCACTCTAGTTCCTCCTCAACTGGATGGACAAGTTCCCTGAGTACAAGGGTCGTGACTTCTACCTCGCCAGCGCGTGAGAGAGCTAGCTACGCCGGCCACTATGTGCCGCAGGTTGCCCACACCATCCTCCGCCACACCGCCGCTGGCAAGCCATCATTGTGGCCCATCAACCTCAAGGGCATCGTGGTACATGTAACGTGCGTGACCCGTCCGGGCCGTGCGTGCACCCAATAATGCTGGTACATACGAGGGCATGCAACTAATTGAGGTTTCATGTCGTGGCGATCGGGTGAGAAGATCGAGAACGCAGTGATCAACGACTACACACACAATAGGGGCATGATGGCAGCCGCCATCGGCAGGTACTGCAACTTCAGCGCCGCCTCGGACTCCGAGAAGTACGACGAGGCGACGTCGGTGGCCGGCGAGGCCTTGGAGGACATCAACATCTACAACATCTATGTGCCCAACTGCCAGTCTGTCGACCTCGTGTCGCCGCCCATCACCCCTCGGTGCGTATTCAGCACGCCGTCGATCTCATCGATCGCTAATATCATCAGCAGCAGCAGCAGCAGCTAAGAATGATGTGACATATATAAATAAACAAACAAATTTTAGTGCATATGGACAACTTAATTTGATCCGTGCTCGGATTATAACGTGAACGCATACCTCAACGACCCTGACGTGCAGAGGGCTCTCCGTGCCAACGTTACCCGTCTCGACCACCCCTAGTCTGCCTGTAGGTACACCCTGCCCGTCCGTACATACACCCACTAAAAAAAAAAAAATAGAAGGATATAATTGGTTTTGTTCTTTTTTCTATCAATCACAAATGAAGATATTTTGTCAAATGCTTTAACAACACCAAAGAAGCTTTGATTGGAACTATTTTAACTAAGCTCTCGTACCAAGGAATCAAGTGATTTCACACACAAAACATGATCTTTATATTATACTATACAATAAAAGGCTCTTAAAAAACTATAGTAGATGAAATAAAAATGCTGGATATGACTGAGCTTCAGCTTGAACAACTAAACGACCCATAGCAAAGCACGGCATTTTTGCTCGTAATAAAATAAAAGGTGAAAATTCTTGATGGTAGGATTGTGTAAAAAGAACATAAGATATAGGAATGCTTCGTCCAGATTTTGGAGGAACTCTACTAAAAGGTCTAAAGTCATGTTTTAAATTATTTTGGAAGTCGCAGCGCATCTTTTCTCTTTCTTATTTGGCACTAGGCTTGATTGGTCAACTGTCTGTTTTGTTGACTTTATATTTGGGATAGGTTTTTACCACCGTCTGAAGCCATAAACCGACGGTGAAAATTATTTCTATTGTGGTGAAAATGTTTCACCAAGGTTAATGTTTTATAGAACCGACTCCAAAAATCAGGTTGACAAAAATATTTTATATAGCTAGTACAGTATATGCCACTTTAGTTTTATTCTTAGCCAAGTCGATACAGTTGATACGACAAAAATAATCAATGTCTGGTTGTCATAGCCGCTTTGTAGGGGGCGGGGGCGACGGGGCGCCGGGTGGCGCCTAGGGCGGCAGCGCGTGGGCGGGGCGGCGGCGGCGGCGGTGCTCGGGCAGGCCGGGCGGCGGCGCCGCGAGGAAGGAGGGGAGCACCGCGGCTAGAGCAGAGGAGGCATGTAAAATATTTTATATTGCTTGTCCCTAAGAGATTATATCATACTTGTTTATATAGCCCTCCTATCTGAAACTTATATCTCAAACAACCTCTAAAGGTTTCCTTATAGATTGGAATATCTTTTATAAGTAAGTCCTTATTCTTTTCCTAATAGGAGATTTTCTTAATTATATAGTGAAATATCTCCTTCACACAAAAAAGTCTTAATCTTATCCAAATTGAACTCTTACTTTAATTCGAAGAAGTTGCCGAGAGGGCGGCGGTGGCGGCAAGACGCGCCTGGGCGGGGGCACAACCCCGCCGACCATGACCCACTTGGGTCTCGGGCCCCTGGGCCCATCCTTTGGGGTGTGACACTAGTCCTGCTATTTCATACGATTTGAATACGTTGATACAGTCAAGTTTGGTCTCTTGGGGAATGGAGACACACTACCAACGCTCGTTGTGCTATGACGAGTTTTTTTTTTTACAGTCCAAGGGCAAGAATGCCCCAGCCATTCGATTAAAAACTCATGGAATTATGTTAGTTAGACCCCTAGACTTATGTTTACGTTGAGTTGCCGAGAGGAGGACCCCACCTGGCGGCCGCCAGGGTGGAGGCTGGCGGGCGCCAGGCTGGGTTGCCACCTCAGCTTCCCGTCTTTTCTCCTGTCCTCTGGTGTCTTCTAGAATGTTTTAGTTCACTTTTCGGGTTGAGTTGATTCACGGACAAGTTTGGTCTTCATAGGCCTTGTATATTACGGAACTTTCTCCATTATTCTCTGCATTTACCTATTAGGTCCCCGGAAAGTCACAGAATACCAAAACTCATGGAATTATGTTAGTTAGACCCCTTAATTCATGTTTTTTAACTTGTATTTTTATGTTTTAAGAGGTGTCAACACACACTACCACCCAACGTCGTTGAGCTACGACGATTTTTTTTTAGAGTCCAAGGAAAGAATGCCCCAGCCTTTCAATTAAAATCAAAAGACCAAATGAGTTTACAACAATTAAGGTTCTGATTACATAAAGCCATTACCACCCGGTAAGGCAGGAGGCATCACCACCAATGAGCTATGACGAGTTCTCTGAGTACGCTGTATCGATCTCCTTTCTTCGGTGTGAGTTCGTTCAGTTTCATAGCTCAATGAAGGAAACTAGTGCGGCGACCGTTCCCAACTTCTCATGTGCTGCTGGCAGCACCTCTAGTCCTCTAAACTGTGGATCAACCCATCGTGAGCCAGGACGTTGAGCTGTGTGTTCGCTGTCGCAGCATGCCGTTCTTAACCGCCGCTGCGTGGACGGTCGGGCATCATTGTGTCATGATAGACACAAATAAGGCATATCTAGTGAGCAAAACAACATCCAGGCTCATTCATGCAACGAGGACAAATAGAGAATTACCCAGGGAGCAGATCATTGATCGATTTTAATGGCAGATGAGATCATGCCATTAAAAGCGCATTCAGAACTCAAACAGATTTCAAGGAGAAGTAGATCACACATTTGTCTCTAATAATTGCGAGCACACTCAAAGCAAAGTTGCTAATATCACTATCATTTAATATCTGTTAAAAGGTGAAAACAATAGTGGGAAACTACATAACAGTTTATATAAAGCATTCTGAAAAAACACATGAAGGACACTCAATATTGTAAAATAAATGTTTCCACGTTTGTGCTTTGTGAACATTTTACAAAAAAAAAAATCCTTTAAGGGTTTGCTTTGCCTAATATTGGTTGGACTAGAGTTTGTAATAACAGATTTTAAGACCGAACATTGAACGAGAAAAAGATAGCTCGAACAGAAAAGAACAAACAATGAAACAAAGGACTTACCAATGAATATCCGCAACAGGAAGAAGCAACCAACCTCCACAATGACGGGCTCACCAGTGAGTCATCTGAACCACAAGGTACTACTCAGTAGCTGATAGACAGTGGATAACTACGGCCATTGTGCCACACGTATTTGACAATATTCCCCAAACATTAGTACTAACTTGCTCCTCAGGTGGCAAACACAATTTCAATAGTACTGATATTGGTTCTTTATTCAGTAAGAGTATGTGTAAGCCATAAAACATCTAAATCAAGTGCCTAAACTAATTTGAAATCATGTATATTATTTGGCCAGCTAGTAGGAAACTTTTGATATAGTTCCATTAAGCATGATAGGGAACTTGGTGCAAGATTATTTCAGATTATGTAATGAAAAATGGAACTAGGACGCATGATCAGGGATTCCCAATTACTGGACATAAAGGGTGCCAATAAACAGGGAGAAATCATTTTATCCAGCAAGCGAACAAGAGTTATACCAAGAAAGAAATGTGACCTAGTGTATAAGCCAAATTAACCACCTTCAACTTCCTGCAGGTTTAGCATCACCTACATGTATTCTGCCAAAAGAATTAGAAATATGTAAACTCTATGCTAGATGTAAATATGTACTGAATTAATGCTCGATGAATTAGTTGTTACATTTAGGAATAACGTAATGCTAGGTAATTGAGCAAGGAAAAGGCATCAAAGTTTGACTTATATACCACCCACCGTCCACCACCTCTCGTAACACATTATATCTCTAGATCCTCAGCTTGCTAACATGTGTGCATTATAGCAGGTCAAACTCACAAAACTAAATGGTAGTACTGATCAAAATTCAGTATAGTGGTAGAGCAACTACCGGATAGTTATATCCTACTACTAAAAAAAGAACGAAACACAGACTCTACCGGCGGAGCGACGGCGTCGCCCCGCCGCGCTCTGCCCGGCGCGCCCCACATGCTTGGCTAGGACAACCCCCCCGTAGTTTGCATGCTAAGAAAAGGAAACTACTATTTTTATCCCACTAGATTTGCATGACTTCATGCAATGAAAAAGATATACGTGTGCATGATGAAGAACTCCGACCGTATTTTTAGAAAAAAAAAACTTAAAATGAATATGATCGGAATCTAAAAAAAGGATGGGAATTTCAACAAACAAAATTTTATTCAGGTCTCTTGCTTCAAGAAAGAATTATAGTTGACATGCAATTAGTTCGACATGTCTATAATTTTTATGGAATATGCACCGTCCATTTTAAAAGGATGAGAATTATGGGGATCAAGCCAACTCCCCTGTTGAAGAAAGTATTTCTCTCATACAAAGTATAATGATCTAAACCGTTGAGAAACAAATATAGCTTAAAAAATTGTAAGCAGAGAAAATATAAACTCTAAGGCCTACAACTATAGTATATTGTTCTCTTCTTTTCTCACACAACTATTATGAGTGCAAATATGTAATCTTATAGGAAGCATGTAATTTTATTGAACGGAAGTGTCAAGTGAGCAGTATAACACCCGTAGCAACGCACGGGCATGATCCTAGTACGATGAAAGCAATACAAATGGTGACATCTGTAGTAGTCGTAATAACTCATTTCTGCAATGCCAGCAAGTGCATACATAAATCAAGATAGATAAATCATAAAATCAAAATCATTTTTTACGCATGGTGGAGACAAAGATCCTAGATCGACACGGCAAAACAAAAACAAAAATCTGAGAAAAAAGCACCTTGGATTCCGTCATCCCAAACTGGTGTGCACACCGGTGCTTGGGTATTTGTGCGGTCTTCTTGCCGCGGCGGCTGGTTTCTGGGCGCTCGGGCCTGTCCCTAGCGGCTGGATGCAAGAGTACACGGCCGACGCTGTAGATCCCGAGAGACGAAGAAGCTCCAGCCGCCAGAGAGACACCCCACCGCCCCGATGGGTCGCCGGCCGCATCCCCGCAGCCATCCCCGTCGCCGCCATGTGGAGCGCCGCTCTCGCCACCGACAAAGACAAAGACATCGCAGCCGGAGTCGGGATCGTAATCGGGTCGGGTCGGCAGCCGTCGGGTAGGCCGCCGCGGCCGCTGCGCCGAGATTGCCCCCGGCGGACGCGGAGGAGGGCCGCCGCAGACGGTCGTCGCGGTCCGCGGGACGCCGCGAGGGATACGCCCCCGTGAAGGCTCGAGAGCACCGCCGCCGCCCGGAGGTTGAGGGCGCGGACCAGGCGGCATCGGGCCGTTCCACGGCCGATGACGGAGATGTGAGGCTCGGGCGGCGGTCTCGCTCGACGAATCGGGAGCGCACGAGCTACGAGGAAAAAGAAACCGCGAAATCGTGGGAGCTGAGCGGCAGCGTACCGCGGTCGTGGGAACCGCGGGGTGGGGGGGGGGGGGTCGTGTGGAGACCGTGAGCGCCATGGCTCGGGAACCGCCCGAGGTGAGAGCGGGCGAGGGACCGGCGTGATGGTTTGGGGAGTGCGGGGTGCAGTCGGACTCGATCGGTTGGGCTCGGTGACCGATTATTAATCAATCCAGGGGAATACATATCATACCTCTATATATATATATATAGGGCAGTGCTATTCTACACCCCATGTGTAGAATGGATTCTACACCCATCAGACCCAAATATGCGCGCTCCTAACCAGACCCACTTCCCGCGCGCCCCTAACAAATCCACGGCGCGCCCGTGTTGGGCGGACATGCGCCCGCGTGCGCTAGCTCTCCCCACGAGACGTGGTGCAGTGGACCAAATGGTAGGCTGCCCGCTCCCGTGATTTGCGGACGCGTGAGCCCACTGCCCGTCTCCCTGTAGTCCAGGCTGTCCAGTCAGGTTTGCCTCCCGTGTGCATTTTTTTATTTCTTCAAAGTCTGCTTCTCCTAGGTCCCAATGACGTATTTTCATTGCTAGTTCGTGTGAGTACTAGTCTGAAGCTATTGATTACTAAACTATTTGCATCCATTACTAGATCCGAAAGTATTGATTATTTTGGATCTAGCTGCTTGGTAAAAGTATTGATTACTGAAGCTATTGCCAGACAGTGATCTAAAGTATCAATTACTGAAGCAAATGAGATGCACTACTAAATCCAAAAAAGATATTGATTACTGTATCAGTTGGATGCATTACTGAACCTGATCAGATACTTGCATATATTGTTGAGTATATATTACTGAGCATATGCCGATGTATTACTGAGCACATGTACATATAATTGTTGAGCGTATATTACAGAGCACATACATGTATTACTGAGCACATCAAGGATTACTAAACAAAACATTAAATTACTAAGGGTGCACTGACATTGATGGAAGATTATTGAATTACTGATATTGGTTGATTACTTAAGTATCAAATTACACATATATAATTGCGTAGTAGGGGAATTCTTTTTAAAAGACACTTGCCCCGAAACACATTGCCTAGTAGGGGGCATGTTTTTGAAAAGACACTTGCTCCAAAACCCATTGTCCGATAGGGGCATGCATTTAAAAGGACACTTACTCCAAAACCCTAATTTAATAATTACTCGGTAACAAATGAAAATAAAAACCCTAAACGGGAAAAAGCCATAAACCCTAACCTTAATAGACGCTACATACACTAAACTCGCCAGAAGCCATGAACCCTAATCTCGTAGGACGCCCTAAACCCTAATCTCGCCAGACGCTCTACACACTAATATCAACAAATGCCATGAATCCTACTCGGTAGACGCTTTTATACACTAATCTCAGCAGACGCCACAAACCCTAATCTCGTAGACGCCCGAACCCTAATCTCAAGAAACTCTTTATACCCTAATCTCAAAAATTACCGAGCATATATTAATCATAAAACGTCATGAAATATAATCTCGCCAGACGCTCTTAGCCCTAATCTCATAAACGCTATATACACTAATCTCCGTAGAGGCGCCATGAACCCTAATATCAGCAAATGCTCAACCCTAATCTCGCCAGACGCTCTATATATACCCTAATCTCAACAAACACCATGAACCCAAATCGAGCAGACGCCCTACACCCTAAACTCGGCAAACCGCCATGAACCCTAAACTCGGCATTAATTTATGTAGTTACTAACAACGTAAATTAGGATTACCGACAACAAAGTCTTTGATTGTCGACGGTAAACCCTAAACTTCGGCAAACGTCATGAACCCTAAAATCGGCAAAACGAAAACGAACCCTAAACTCGGCAAACACCATGAACGCTAAAAATCTACAAACGCCCGGGTACTCTAAACTCAACAAACGCCACGAACACTAAACTCGACAACCACCATGAACCCTAAACTCGATAAACACCATGAACCCTAAACTCAATATTAATTTATGTGGTTACCGAAAAACATAAATTATGATTCTGAAAAGCAAAGTCATTGATTATTGACAAAGAAACCCTAAACTCGCCAAACGCCATAAACCCTAAACTCGGCAAACACAATGAACCCTAAACTCGGCAAATACCATGAACCCTAAACTAGGCAAACGCCACAAACCCTAAGCTCAAAGAAACGCCCTAATCCAAAACTCGGAAACTACCATGAACTCTACTCCGTAAACACCAAGAACTCTAAACTCGGCAAACATCATGAATCATAAACTCGACATTATTCAATGTGGTTACCGACAACAAAATTAGATTACCGACAACAAAGTCATTGATTAATAACAACAAACCCTAAACTCGGCAAACCGCCGTGAACCCTAATCTCGACAAACACCATGAACCCTAAACTCGACATTAATTTATATGGTTCTCGACAACATAAATTAGGATTACCGATAGCAAAGTCTTTGATTACCGGCAAGAAACCGTAAACCCTAAACTCGGCAAACCGTCATGAACCCTAAACTCGGTAAACACCATGAACTATAAACTCGGTATTAATTTATGTGCTTGGAGTGCGGCCTTCGGCGCCGCACGCGGGTCGGACGTGGTGAGGGCGGCGACATGACACGCTGGTCCAGGCACGGCGTCCAACGGCGAGAGATGCAGCGCGAGGCGAGGCGGCGCAGATCAGAGCAAGGCGCGGCAGAGACATAGTGCGGCCTTCGCATGGGTGCGCGCGACGGACGCAGAAAACCGAGATAAGCAGCCTTAAGCGCGGGGCCGGCCGCCTACTAATGGAGCGATGATTCTTCGTTCGTCAGTAATCAATAATTTATATAATAAAAATATGTGCTCTACATGGAATTACTAAGACACACTCTCTATCTCGGTATGTATGGGATTAGTGTGATGCTCCAAGAAAGAACAATAAAAATGTAGTGATGTTGTCCAAAAAAATCAAAATGAAGTGATGTTGTATGGCTTTGCCTTGTTCGGTTATGTGTCCTTGTTCATTAATGATGATGCTATCGAGATGCATTACTGAACTTGACCGACTACTGAAGCCGAAGCTGGTGGGATGAAAGCTATGTGTAGTGACATGAAACTTCTGAATCATTGGACACTTTGCATGTTTACGGGTGCAGTTGTGGACCACAACTTGTGGTTATTACTGAACAAATGGGAAAGCACTGAAAATTTTTTGAACCACTTAAAAATTATGAATTACTGAGCAATAGATTACTTAACAAGATTAGTTACCGAAACTAAAATGGTTTACTAAAACTTAATATTGAACCTAAATCATTTTACAGGAGCAAAATGCTGAATCACTTCACTGAAGTAGTAATAGATTTCATCAGTTTACTGAAGCTAAATTAGTAATTACTGAATAATAAGTTAACTGAATCAAAAGAAATAACTATTGTGACTATGTTGCATAAAAGAATAAATTACTGGGAACAGAGGCATGCGATCATAAAAAAAATTAATCATCAGCTCTTGGATAGAGCTAGCTGCTGCCATAGTTGTCTGCATGCAGCCATAATCACGTGAGAGACCCTAGAGCATCAAAACAACTTCCGTGCATGCGTCACATGTGTGTGGCCGTGTGGAACAGCAAAAAAGAAAAATCAGTCAATGGATCTGCATGGACCAAGTCGAGAGCTGCAATGCCAGATTTAAGCAGGCGCGTGCGGCGCGGGAAAAAGCCTCGCGCGCATAGTCAACGCATCTGCATGGATCTCCTGAAGGCAGGATCGCGCGCAAGGCGGGATCGTGCGCGCGGCGCGGGAAAAGCCAGGCGTGCGTCGGAGTTGGTTCGGTTGGATCAGATCGGCTGGATCAGTTGGTTGGCTGGTCCGTTGGGTGTAGAATCTGATTCTACACCTAGGGGTGTAGTGTGTGTGTATATATATATATATATATATATATATATATATATATATATATATATATATATATATATATATATATATATATATATATATATATAAAGCTGGCGCTAAGTGGTGCCCAGGGTAGTGATTAATAATCGGTACCGAGCACCCCCGCGCCGCCCGCCCGCTGCAGACGGCGGCCTGGACACGCCCGCATCCCGAGCCGTTCACCTCCCGCGCATGCCCGCATGCATTTTTTTGTCGCGTTTTTTTTTTTTTTGCTGCCGATTCTTTTTCTTTTTTCTTTTTTTTTTTGCCATAAGAAGTACTGATTGGTTTTCGTTTTGGGTCAGATGGCTTGTTCTAGGATTGGTGAAAGTCAAAGAATTGACACTTTTTGCTGTTTTTTTCTTCGGATTTCTTTTAGCCTGCTAGATTTATAGATGAGTGCCCGTCCAAGAAAACTTTACATTCCAACAACTCAAACCCTCAAACCATAATCTTTTTTTTTTCGCCAGAAACACTTTGTCAAGAAGGATAACAAATTGAAGATGATAATAACTGGATGATTTTGGGTGAGTTTAATTTCTATAGAGCTGTCAGACAGAACACTGCCATATCCATCAGGAGAGGTCGTCGGAGCCGCGATCAGTCCTTGGAGGCTTGAACCTTGAGCAGAAGCATGCTCCCCCCAAAACTGCATAGAAAATTTGCTGGCTTGTCATTCAGTCGTATGGAAAATCAACATGAGCACAAACTAGCTTTGATTTAAACTTCTGTATGCATTTGAGGCAGCTTAAGTATGCATAGAAACTTTCGCATGCATGTTGTAATACCATAGAAATCCATGGCATAGAAAGTGTGGCTCAAGAACCTAAAAATCAATAGCGTACCTGTGGAAGTCATCCTTGATCGTGTCACATCGCACCGTTGTTGTTGTCCAAGCTGCCGATTCACATGACGTGCCACCACCGTGGATTGTACCATGCATAGACACCATTCTCGTTAAAGCAAAAACCAAATGCTTGCTTGCTTGCTTACACAGTTGGCTCGGGAAGCATAGAAATAAAACAATCAATTCAAGTAAATACCTAAGCACGAGGCAACCGCGGCGAGGTGTACGTTGCCATGTGTGGGTGTTTGGTTCGTACTTGAATGTGTGAGAGGAGCACTGCAAAATCTCTCCTGCGGTGGAGACTGGTGTATCGCCAGAAATTTGGGCTTGGGGTTTCTTTCCAACTGTGATAAATCCTGTAATTTTTTTTTTTTTTGAAAAATGATAAATCCTGTAATTGTCACGGAAGACTGAAAAACCATAATTGGTCCGGTCAAAACACGGCAATTTCCTGCTGGCTTTGAGGGCCATTCATCTGCTGGTTCGTAGCTGCAACCGTGACTGATGCAGAGCACAACCTATATTCTACTCATGTGGTGTGCTTCATCCACCAGACTGACTCCTATTTTGAATTGTATTGTGCAAGACATAACGTTTATGGAAAACCATCAAGTGGCCCCAAATCGATGAAACATTATCTGTGTTTTGAGAGTCATCTAAAAATATTTGTGCTTTGAGTTCTTGTACATTCAGTTGCTCCAGCGTACAGTCACCTGGGAAGTTGGTATGTGGCCGGAGTTTCTGCAGATTAGCTTAGCAGATCCTCCCAGAGAGTTTATTGTTGGCCAGCTTCAGTTGCTTCAGCAATGGTGTGCCGTAGCCCAAATCTGTTGGTATGTCGCCGGACAGCTGGTTGTTGTCTAGGAATAGGTATTTCAAAGAGGCACAGCGAGCGAGTCCCAGTGGGATGGAGCCATTCAAGCGGTTGCTCGAGGCAGTGAGAATCAGTAGCTGGCCTCCAGTGCAGAGTGCCAATTAGACAGCAACCATAAGTGACTTCTTTAAAGAAAAAAATAAAATGCAAGGATGGAGGTGAGCATTATTGAAACTCCGAGAGAATCAGGAAAGCAAATTATATACTTACATATGCTCTCACTGACGAATAAGAGTCACTACAAAAAGAATATTATAATTATAGCTCATGCTGAAATGCCGATTACTAACTAATTGTACAATAATTTGTCAAAAAGGATCTTTACTAATAAGCAGTGGTACCAACTATTTTCATATATTTGGAGTGTGCTACGAATGTCTGATGATATTAAGTTGATGCAACTGAGAGTATATAGATGGATTGAGATGACCTAACGAGCAGTATATATACATGAATTTCATATTGCTGAAATGTAAAACAAGGGAAGAACATTCAATAAGAACCGCTGGTCATACCTGAAGTGAACATTTGTTAATAATCTCAAACCTCAAGTTGCTGCCAGACTGAAAAAAGAACAGAGAAGAAATCCACAACGTTTCAGATAATAGTCATAATCATTAGGCACACGTACTACTTTTGTTCTCCGTGTCCTGGGGTTAAAAATAGGAAAATTGTACACATAGGATAGTATAAAAATAGACATCTCAGGCTGAACTGAGAAAACACATTCTCAGGCTGAACTGAGAAAACACATTTCTATGATGAAATTGACAAATGGCAAAATTTTATGACAAGCCTTACATCAGGCTATGGACTGTGGAGTTCAGGGCTCTATCTAGCCATGCACTTATGGAGGGTGAAGCAAATAGCAGTTGTCTCCATCTAAGGACATGAGACCTGATGCATTGAAAGAGAGGAAGAAACTGAGCTATCTAGTTCTTTGTAGGTCTCTGATTGCCTTGCTTACCAGAGGCAAATTTCTAAAAGGTGCGCAACTGCAGTTAACTGAGCTATCAAAGTTTACAACGACACAGAGGATAGACAGTCAATGAGGGCAAGACAGGAGCAAGACAAAATTACCTGGACTGCACCAACATGGAAAAAACTGATGTGTCACTTGGCCATCAGCCCAATCACCCCTTCTTAGAGGCAGTTTGGTTGACAAATCAGAAAAGATATAAGCTGATTAAGTGAAGTCTTCGACGCACAACTACATGGATAGCTGGATCTTCAAACGAAATTGACAGGACTCTAGCTGCAGTGATGATCAAGTTCAAGTTTTAATTTGCCATGCCTATGCATTGAGCAAAAAAGGAGCTACTAATTAATCAAACATAGTTGCTATATCACAACAGTTACTTATAATGTCATAAATTAATCACAGTACTAACTCTTGTGTCTCGGAATCAATAGTTGACTGAATAAGTGAACCCACTAAATTATAATTTTACTAACGAATCATACTGTGGACTGTGTTTCTAAATAATATTTTTCATTGTCATGAAGCAGGCTAAGATTCATATGACCACCTGTTTTCTGGAACAATCCTAATATCTGTTTCTAGAAATGAATATTTATGATGATAGGTAATTGGTTAATCATCAAATGTTTATTGAACCGTTTGCAACTAATATGTTTTGCCTAACATATCTAGTTGGTAATGCTTGGACTCTTGAAAACCAAAAATAGAATAGATAGCCCGATAGTGCGCAATAAAATGACTTCCTAGAGAAACCAGAAAATATTCAACTTTAGAGCTATGAAGGTATCAAGGGACACCACACTCTGGTACTGGTATCTGCTTGTTCCTGGCTGCATAAACAGGACAAGGATGAGACCAACATCATCTGAAAAATCTCAGACTACAGTGTTCAGTCAGGCAAAACAATTTTAGCATAGGTGTGTAGGACAGGTTCAGATTCTGGTCTTAGAAGCACCATGCTTGCAATGAATATACTAATGACGTGGGCTCCTAGGAGAAAAGATTTAGTGTTCATTCGGCAATTAAACTATTCAGGAATCATCAGTCTAACTATAGACTCACTCATACATTATGCCAAGACAAAGATCAGGTCTCATAACATAAACTGAACAAAATGAAACAGGTAATAAGATGCATAACTAAACTGAAAGTCAAGACAGAAGAAGGTCCGGCTCCTCATCAATCCTCACTATACAACCTGTGGTAATCTATAAAGGATAAACATAAATAAGGTACATCTAAGCTAAACAATCTGCAGGCTCATTTCACACAACAAGGGAAAAAGCCAGAGAACAGAAGTACCCAAGGAAGTAGAGCACAAATCTTGAAGCATAATTAGCCACACAACCACACAAAACAAACAGTGATAGTAGAAAAACTACCTATGTGAAAATATGTGTTCTACCAAAAATAATTACTAGAAATCAAATACGCCAGTTTCTTAGGTGTCTCCTTTGGTGAGAATCATTAGTACTACCACTTCAACAACCTCATAAGTACATAAGACAACAAATACAGAAACAATATTAGACTAGTCTCCTCGATCTATTTCTTACCTGTCATCATAGATCAGAAAAATACCACATTGTTGCTAAATCTATGTCAAACCAAAGAAAGAAACATGTGGCTGGAGCATGATAACAGAGAAAGAATTTGTCATGAGTAGCATTAGGGTACCACAAATTGTACAAATAAGGAGAAAAGGAAAAATCTATTATGCAACAAAAACACAGGGCGCATATAGAATACACACCCATGTTTCAAAAAACTTGCTGTGCAAATAACCAGTCCACCACTGAAGGCCCTAACACCAAAAACCTACAGAGAAATGGCTTCTAGATATCGGCATTGCATAAAGACAAAGGAATGAGCTCTAATCCAAACCCTGAAGCAAGAAAGAACAAGATCAAAACTAAGAGGAAGCAGGCATATCATTTCAAACAACAAAACTTGTAACAACATCCGTTATGGCAATTCTGATGAAGCTATACAGCTGGTAAACAACAGAACTAGGTAGTCATTGTTTTGTAATTAATTTAGAACAACTAAAGACTAATGAACAAATTGATTGCGAATGGGGCACCTATTTGTCAGTTTCTTCCCTCTCTTAATTACTAGACAAGCTCCTTCTATAAATATCCGGAAACTCTGTTGCTCCATCATTCAATGAAATAAATTTAGCAGGTTCATGCTCATTATTCAGATCCAACTAAATTAGACAAGATCTCAATTCAGCGAGATGCCACCCTCATTTACTGCAAGGAATTCAAAAGTATCACAGGAAGAATAATATATATTGCAATATAGCTTCACATCTGAGATTACATCCAGAAAAACATTATTTTAGCTCATCAGGTCATTAGGTCTAAGCAAATTATCATCCACAATGGCTTAAAAACATCCAGCAAATTATCATATTAAATTTCCATGATATGGCATTTGAATATTGTATTGTGTAGCTCATTAGGTCTAGCAAAAAACATTTTAGCTCTCTCGGATGAAAAAAAAAAATACTGATATTCTTTGTCAATTCTCCCATGCCCGCATGGGTCCTAACAATGGCAAGCAGCATGTGTGTGAGATGATTTACCTCGAGAAAAATCAGAGCGAATCTGCTCTATCCATGTATCAAACGAGGCAATACAGGATTACGGTTGAGGGGCTGATCTGTCCCGCAGCATGGAAATCATCATACATCGTTACAATGCATCAGTTCATAGGTTAATAAATATATATACAAGCAAAAAGTAAAAAAAAAAAAAGATATTTAGACCTAGATTCCACCTTACGGTTATTGAAAAGGAGCTCCTTCCCGTGGTGGTTCCTGCACTCAAATCATCAAATTGAATCGGGGAAGGGGAGAGGGAGGAAGGGGAAGGAGAAGATGCTGCAAATGAGGAGGCTGGGGAAGGGGATCGAGGAGGGCGCTTTGGATTTGCCACTATTGTTCTTTGGAGCACAAAGTGAGAGCGGTGGTGGGTGGATGACAGCGTGTCGGGTGGGTCGCCACTCCTTTCTCCGCCTCTACCCGACGATGCTCCATGTACCGCCTGCAGGCATGGTTCTCCGACCACCTCGCCCCGCGCGTCTTCCCGGCCCCTACGCCGCCGCTACGAGGAAGCCACACACTCCGCGCCACCACCACGCTTGGGGCCGGGACGCGCCGCCCTCGGGCGCTCGGCATCCGGGATGGTTGGGGACCGCGCCCCGCCGCCGTGGAATGGGGGAGGGCGCCACCGGATGGGGGAGCGCCGGCGGCGACAGGAAGAGGCGCCGCCGCCGGAGTGCATGGGAGGCCGGGGCGTGGGGAGGTCGCCGAGCCGGGAGAAACCGGCGGAGCTGCAGAGGCCCACGATCTGGAAATTATAGAATAAATAAAATAAAAAAATAATGAGGAGGTCAGAGGGGAACCGCCTGGTAGCGGGTATGGCTTTGGTCCGACACGCCCGAGGTGGAAGCGGTTGGAATCGGCAGTGCGGAGCGCGCCTGGGTTGGCTCTGGTGGCGCGATTTAGGCTCGGTACTGCATATTAATCAGTACCCGGGGTAATATATAGAATACCTATATATATATATATATATATATATATATATATATATATATATATATATATATATATATATATAGGGTTGGGATATTGGGAGCCCAGGGCTGCTAATACGTATTGGAAGCCCCAGCCAAGACCCGACAGGTGCCCCCTCGCTTCCAGACCGGGTGGGCGCGCTCGGCCGGCCTCCAACGCGCGTGCGGGAGGAAAGGGTTGGAGGACATGCACCTGACACACCACCTCCCATGCACCTGACACCTGACACACCTTGTATGCATGCATACAAATCAATTTTTTTTTCATTTTTATGCTATAACTTTTGAACGCAATATCCGATTTAAAAACCGTTTTCACCATTGAGCTTCTAACATTTTTGTGTACGATTCGAGATCCATTGTGAATATATTTATTTTAAAAATCAAAAGTTTCTGTATACGTATATCAGTATAATGAGTGAATGTATATAAACATGTAGACCATTATGTCTTCGAAATTTGAAAAATAGCACAGTGCAAGTAATGATTCTCTGACAATATAAACCACAAATCAATATGCTCCATGTTGGAGCCAATACGCACAATTCAACTAGGTACATGTACAATGTATACATGTAAATCAATAACCGTTGTTGAAGTACATTGTATACATTGAATAAGCCATGGGAGACTCGAGCTCTTTCCACAAGCAACCAACTTTATCCACAAAATAACGCGATGAGACCTAAAACCTGAGGGGCTGAGATAGTGTCACCCAAAACAATAATGATTTTTTATCTAAAAACAACCAACTTCATAGACAAGGACCGACAGCATATACATGCAAACGCTTGTATATGAACCCACGATCGAGGTTAGTAATGCATCAACCACACATCATTTGTTACAAGTTTTACCACACTTCATAGACAAGGACCGACAGCATATATACACATGGCGTTTCTAGATACAAGATCATTTGTTATATACACATCATTTGTTACAAGTTTCCCACAATATTGAAAGATCGAGCAAAATAGGTCCAACAGTTTAACTACCTTGATACATTATACACACATTATCTGCCTAGTGGACAGAATGCATCAACCACAGCAGCACGGGCTCCAAGCTGTCATTCAGCCTAGATATTACCCATGGATTGCCATCGTCTAGGGTTTCTGCAATGCATAAAAGGCAAAAAAGTAAAACAAATGTACATGATAGACTGTTGATCTTGATACAGGACTCATCTAAGGACAATGGAATCACAATAGTCAAACTGATGTGCACAAATTTTTGTAGGAGCAATCAACGGGGCTCGTTGTCTGAAGAACAATAGGACATGCACATCTCGTTGGTAAAACTGAAGAAAAAACTATGTGTATGAACAAAGGAAAGGCATGCATAAAAATACTTTAGTAGTTCGCTTTGCATGAAAGTTAGTTTATATACAGTCATCTGATAGGCTATGGATTTCTATATGTCATCTGATAGGCTATGCATTTTATATCATAATAGTTGCCTATGCACTCACAACAGTAATGACAAATCACAAAAAAGTTTAGAGGATATGCATAGAAAAGATGAGGATAATCATATAGCAATCATAGAAAAAAAACAGCTAGTTGTAAAAAAAAATAGCTGCTGCTTGTAGATGAAGTTAAATTACCTGCTTGTTCTGAAGTAACTCAATATTTCCCTCCTGATAACAAGGAAAAAAGAAAGGTCAAAATGTATACCAACCAAGAGTGTTCCATCTCATCAATTCTAACAATGCATACAAGAGTGCTCCATCTCATCAATTCTAACAATGCATACACGAAGGCTAGTTTTGGGGCAGTACCTCACCTCCAGAACATGCATACAAGAATTGTCTGTCGTCGAAAGCACATAGCTGGCTGTGTGTCCGCCTAGAGCCCTCCACGCAGCCACACCCCGACGAACACCAAAACCGTAATGCTGCATCTCCTACAACCAATAGTCATAAGTTCTTTTTAAAAATTCATTGCATCTCCTACAAACTAGCAAGCATTTTCTATATGAACACTACTTATAAATGTGTCATCCGGCTTTTAATAAAATGGTGTACTGACCATTGTAGTGTGCATTCCTTCCAACAGAATCTATCATGAGTGTCAGCGATGTTTGAAAAAAAAAAAAAAGATGTTATAAGAATTTATTGAAAGTGTGTTACCTAAGTGCAATTACCTACAAAGTAACAAGCATTTTCTATATTCAGTTGCACACTACTTATAAATGCCATTCGATGCTTAATAGAAACACACAAGCTATTAGATGGGTTGGCATAAAATTTGAATCCTAAGCCATATTCCTCACACAAAAAATGTTTAAACATGGCATAGAAATTTATCATGTGTCAACGATGTATACAATTTGAACAAGCAGCATAGAATCACAAGAACCAAAACATAGAAACAAATTTTAGCATGCGCATACATCTTACAACGGCAAGGCAGTCATAGAAACAAATTTTAGCACGCGTATAAAAACCTTACGACGGAAGGCAGGCATATAAACATGCTTTAGCATGCGCAGAAACCTTATATCGACAAGGGAGACATATAAAAAAGCTTAAGCACGGGCAGAAACCTTGTAATATAATAGCAAGGCGGGCATAGAAACATGAATATACCCAGTAAAGCTCTCACAGAAGTTGGATCTCCAAATGGAAGCATCAATTTCATTCACATTATATGCATTCAAAAAAATAAGATTTCTTTTTCAATTTCTATGCATTCAAAGATTAAACTTGAAATTCAATTTCTATGCATCCATCTTCGGATTGAAACTCACAGCACACATATAGGGGACAAACAACAATTTCTATGCATCGAAGTAGCGAGCCAACAAGACACAATCACCATGGGCACGGTCATAGCAATGCAGTAGCAGTCCACATGGCTGCTGCCGCAAGCACTGAAAACTTCAACAAACAAACCGTTGCCTTAAGCTCTGAGTAGAGAGGACGCACAGCAAGCACAGCTACTGGATCTGCGTGCCGAGGAGGACCCTGTCACCACTGAGAGGACGCTGCCACAGCAATGGTGATGTAGCCGCTGCCACCACCGCTGAAATGGTGAGAGGGTGCCTCGGGGAGGGCCGCCACATGGACCCGCCGGCACGACGAGCCGAGCTCCCACATGGATGTGAAATCCCTCTCCGTAGCGAGCTGGAAAATCCAAACAGCAGCAAGGAGATCATTTCAGCGGCATGAGAAGCAGAGCAAAAAAAAAAGTGCATGCATACAAATATGCTACGACAATGCATGCATATAAAAAGAAACATGAATGAAAAACTAATGAAATGCAGGGAAATATTAGATTATGAGAAGCATAGAAATAAGGAAATCAATGGTTGCTTGATTACACGCTTGGCTCAAGAAGCATAGAAATAAGAAAATCTAATTTCTAGAATAAAAGCTTCAATTTCGATGCATAGAAAGGTAAAAAAACCAAATCTTTAATTTCTATGCATTAAAACAAGGAAATCTAATCTTTTTTCATGTAGATATGTAAAATAAAAAGGACGAAAAAAAGAAATGTAATTACGTTCACTGTCGTACATCCCTTCGAAGCTGCAAGATCTTATCCCCACCTAAAAACGAAATTTCAGCATCAATATTCGTTCGTTGTCAGAGTTGGATACGGACAGGAGATGAAATCTCAACATGTTTCAACTTGAAAAGAAAAAATCATCAAAATGAAGGTACGGGAATAGTTAAAATACTGCATAATCCATCTAGTTCTGTTCGATTAATAGTCAAAGATCATCTGCACATACACAACCTATTAATATTCAATTATACACTATGCTTAAAACTGGGATATATACAAATGCAAGATCTGAAGGCAATAAAAGGGACAATTTGGATCTTTCTAGATTGTGCACCTGATCTCCGGCGGACGGCAGCCTGTACTCCAGGCTCTGCAAGCGACTCTGCCCTCCACAGCACCCAGAAGGCCAGAACCCCCTAGGACGGTTGTTGATAGCATGGTCGCAGGGCACCTGGTTGCTGGGTTGCTTGTATGACCCTGGATCTGTGTATCAAGGCAAACAAGATGGGCCTAAGTACAACAAGTGCTACTTCGGAAGCAAATAGAAAAAGAACTGGAAATATTTTTAATCGTGTGAACTAGGGACTTCACATTGTGGGTCTCGCAAAGGATAGGAGGAGCAGGCCAGCGGATATAGCAAATCGGATTAACGTATCTTGTGCATCAAACAAGAGAAAAGGGAAGACATCAATTGCGTCATGGCCACCGGTCTGGGAGTGGCCGTAGGTGCCGCTGCCGGGAGGCGCCGCCAGCCCTAGCGGCGAAGGGGCTCATAGCTGTCGTTGGGGAAGGACAGCAGATCGACGTTTCTCATCCAGTGCTGTAATCAATTACTTAGATTAGGAATCGGAGGGAAGGGGATTAACCTGTAAACAGCAGATCGACCTTGTAGAAGCCCCCTCGCTGCTCGGTAGAGCCTCCTCGTGCGGGATGCCGGAGCGGCATCGAGTTGATTACGTCCGAACCACGCCGAACCACCACCTACGACGCACGCCGTGGACCTGGTGGTGGCGGACTTCTCCTGCCACCTCGCGCCTCCTGCATCCCCTTCTCCTCGGCTCCACGCCGCTGCTTGACGGATCCCACACCCGCCCCCTCCCACCCGCGACTTGGATGCCTCGTCGTGCGGCATCCAGGATGGAGGGACTGGCCACGGGATGGAGAGGGGCACAGCTGGGTCGGAGGGAAGAGCGCCGGATGGAGGAGGTGCTGCCGCGAAGAAAGCTGGGGAAGGCAGCTAGCCACCGAGGTGGATGACCGCCGGTGGGGAGGGAGAGGGGCGATGTGGAGGCCGCACGGCATTGGGAGGTCGGGTTGCCGATTGGGAATGGGGTGCGCCGCCGGTTTGTGGGCCCTGGGTCGTCCGGGGAAGGGAGTGGGGGATTTCAAATCAATTTGAAACCGAGAAGAGAAGCCACCGGGTGGAGAGGTTTGGGCCCACGCCCACGCGAGGACCATACGCCGTCTGTGGGAGGACGGTTCGGTAGAACCAGGTAGGTGGAGTTTGGGCTGGGGCTTCTCGTTAATTATTGGAAGCCCTATGCTCCTAATAACATACCTCTATATATATATATATATATATATATATATATATATATATATAGTACGCACGGGCACGCTCATCGTGTACAGAATATACACATCGTGTATTCAGTTGTCCTTAGTCACGTATAAAAGCTTGCAGCTAATAAGTGGCACCATATATATCTACCCTATGCATGGCTTAAAACAAATGACGAGACAAACTATATATATTATGTATTACGTATGCACATCCGTGTATAGAGCTATATATAAGTCCAACAACCTCAGCTGTTAGTTTTAGTTTCTAGCTATACACACAAAAATCACACGTCATCACTGAACTCATTAGTAATAAGAGAACTATTAATTCAGAAACTATATATATTACGCGTGCACATCCGTGTATAGAGCTATATGCCAACAACCCCGGCTATTAGTTTTAATTTGTTTCTAGCTATATACACAAAAATTGCACGTCTTAACTGAACTCATTAATAATAAGAGAACTATATATTAATTTTAGAGATACATGTCTACCGTATGGGCTACAACGATGAGGAGATAGAAACTACATATATTGCGTGTGCACATATGTGTATATAGCGATACATGTCCAACAGCCTCGACTGTTATTTTTACTATATATTAGTTAAATGCCCGTGCGTTGCATCGGGAAACAAATAAAGTCACAGTAACATATATGAACATATGAAAATGATGTTCTCAATATTACATAGGTAAATAATACCCTTGCACTGTAACAAAAAAATAGTGTCGATGTATCCATGGTTTGTTTCAAATTAGCATTCATGAATTGTATACAAGTTTGTCACCAAAAAGAACTGTAAATAGGTATTCAATTTTAGTTAAGAAGGAAAATTTTCTACATAGTGTAATCAACGTTGCTTATCCAAGTTACATAACATAGTATACAGTTTTTTAATAAAAAAAAAAAAGTGAAAAATAATAAACTCTCCTTTGCCAGAATCAATCTTCCGAGACATTATAGCACCACCAGCACTCACTGAGTACATATTACGTCTCCTTACCGCGAGCTGCAAAACATAAAGTAAATAGTAAATAGAATTCAGTCCTAAGCCTTAGAAAAGAGAAAACAGAGAGCTGAGAAGGTGTCTGAAGATGAAACTGAGAATTGTGACAAAGAAAAGTGAGCCAATAGTAACAAATACAGGTGCAGGTTCAGACTTCTGAAAGAACTGCTTGGTACTCCCCATTCCAAATTATAAGTCGTTTGACTTTTTTGACTCCAAGTTTGATCATTCGTCTTATTCAAAAAATTTGCGTAAATATAGTCAAATTTAAGTAATTCTTTAAGAACATTTATTAATAAAGAAAGCCACATCAAAAGAAGTGATATTTTACACAAATTTTTGAATAAGACGAGTGGTCAAACTTGGTGTCAAAAAGTCAAACGACTTATCATTTGGGATGATCTGCAGGCGGTTAAAGAATTAAGTCATTGATTTGTCACAAAAGATGCTGAAGCAAGCTTGCATGTATTTGAAAGAAACATATTTCCAGATGTCAAGAATAATATATCAACCAAATTTTGAACAGAATTTGAATATGGTACACAGGCTGTTAGTTGTCAACTAAGGCAATTCACAAACTACATAGGACACAGGCTGTATAACCAACTTTCCAAAATTCATCAGAACCAAGTGAAACAAAAAAACAGATATTGCAAAATTATAACCAAAGCAACATCTCAGCCTGATAGTCATCTACAACAAGATCCATCAAAAAGAATAGAAAAATCCCAGTACTTTCAAAAAATTCGAGATCCATAAAAAAAAGGAGAAATTTTAGGGAAAATCTAAAGTTGCGATGCTCAAGTGGGGATTTGTTAGGGGAACACCCTTAGGCAGACCAACAGAAGTAGTCAGCAAACTTACCTATTGTGTTGCATCAGATCAGGAAACTTACCAACAATACTGAGTAATAAAATATTTGTAACTGAATTAAGGAAGAGTTGCAGCGTGTTATCTGATTATATTAAGATGAGATGACATTATTTAGTATTAAAAAGCAACAGTTTCATTAATGCCTAAACTACGTTTATCAAACAAATATCTAAAACTTTGTACTTGCATCTCGTTTTTACTTCAGGTTGAAGACAACATCTGTACAACCAAAAAGTAAAAATGACGAAGGAAACAATTCTTCAAGAGGCTAGGGGTGATAGGTTGTTACCACTATTAGGAAGTCAGCAATAGGCATTTGGTGCCTGCGAGAAGTTTG
Organism: Hyparrhenia diplandra; assembly: GCA_015847255.1. NCBI lineage: Eukaryota > Viridiplantae > Streptophyta > Magnoliopsida > Poales > Poaceae > Hyparrhenia > Hyparrhenia diplandra. Next base: position 37,914 of record JADLZK010007848.1, read on the forward strand.
GCGTTGGGCACCTCAGATACAAGTGACTTGTACATAGCGAACCTGAAATGTACTCTGAACCCTGCATAAAAACAAGATAAGCCCACTGAAGATTTTGAGTCCACAAATATTATCAATACTCAATTGAAGAATGAAGATATCAACAAACATAAACACTCAATACGGTTACAGCACAAGTTTTAGGTTAAATAGCTTGAAAGTAAACTTTTGTTTACATTCATCTGCCCTGAATTCATTTGCTTAGAAATTCCAAATTTTAGGTGTTACTGCCGCCTTTTTTTCCAATGTATCTTCACTCAGCAAAGCATTTCGGGTAACTCCAATTCATAAAACCTCGCTTGCTCCTCCAGCTGCCCCAAAGAGCAGAAGGCTGTGCTCTCTACCCGGCGCCACCGTCATCCATTGACATCGACAACACCTACCGCTCCGCTCAACGATAGCCTCATGATGCTCATGGGCAAGAGAATTTCCTAGGCACAAGGATTTTCCTAGCTATATTTCGAAGGGCTCATCAATGGATCAAGCATCCACGCCCCTCGTCGACTCTGGATCAACACACAATGTGATTGACATCAACATCGCCCGCAAAGATTGGCCTTCGGAGCAATTAGAACGAGGTGCCATGATCCTTCGCTTCGCTCACGCACCACTACGCATTGCCTCCGACGCCTTCACCATTGATGCATACATCATCGACATCGACCATGTCATTTGGGGTTTCTCCACCAGAACCATGACATACGACCACAAGGGACGTTGCCACATCCTCTATGCACCTCCTCAACTCCAGGCACAACCGACTGCTCCACCACAGCTACATCACCTTCATCCACTACCGGTGCCTCCACCGACACTCCAACCGTGAATCATCACCCACGGGCGCAATGAGCATGTTTGCCCGACATCCTCGACAATCTCGCCGGGTGTGACAACATCGCCTTCGACCTTCTCCGTCGAGCTATCACAGAAGAGCGTGAACTACGCTCAATCGCCCTCACAGTTGCCAACGGTGAGGCGGCCAACGCCTAGACCTTCGATGACGAACTTATCTTCTTCAATGGTCGCCTCTACATTCCTGTAGCATCACCACTGCTACCTGACCTTCTGAACCTCATCAGCAGAGATGGACCAGATATCATAGCAATGGTACCTCTCGTGAGCACATCAACATACAACGGCGCGCACTGGGCAACAGGGATGCCATCCATCCCGCAAGGATAACCATGGCCCTCCCGGGCGACCGGACATATGTTTCTACGTGTCACATCATGCAATCCCTAGATAGCCACGGACATATGTTTCTACGTGTCGACGTGTCCACGCCGACATCATTCAGCAACAGGATGACATCGACTTGCATCACACGAATTCAACATGGGCACCTTTCTATTTGCGGTGACATGATGGACTTGATGACATTGCCTATCCTCGAAACAATTAAGCAACTATACATTGCTCGCTTTGGTAGACCACGCAAGGTAATGGTTACTCTGGACATGAATGCAACAGTTCCCAAACACCTTTTAGCTACTGTGCAAGGAGGGCCATGCAACGGTCATGGAACGGAAGATTACATCTTCCACCTCTACGGTTGATCTATATACTTTACAATAGTTGGCGTATTTTAAGATGATAGCACCCAAAATAAAAGCCTTAAATGTCTAGGCCAACATAGGATTTGAGGTTTGTATGATAAAATAAACAGGGTCTAATGTTGTAACAAATAAACTTAACTAAATTTCTTTAGTTAACTACATCTCTAAGTTGGCACGCTCTTGAAAATCTTGCAGCTGGGCACTACTAAACAAGCCCATTGTGCTAGCTTCAGCAGCACAACAGTACTGTATGTACAACAATAGTTTGCAATGTGGATGGGATATAACTTATGATTCAAAGAGCATGGGGCTTAGCTTTAATTAGTTAGTACTAGCCGATGCTATTTTTCGAACGTTGGTTTTCGCAAAGGACAGTGATTTAGCCAACTGTGTTGTCACTTGCCAATAAATAAATCCAAACAATGCAGCAAATGCCAACAGATCCGGGTGATAATACCGAGGTTCTTTTTTTTTTTGTTGGTAAGCATCCATGCATTCACGTTCAACTACAGTGATCTTTTTGTCGATATATGGGCCGGGATACTACCTTTGTTCACGGCCCGTATATATCCGGTGCGGTCATATCTTGGAGCTGGACAGTATACCAGGGATGAGGCCCAAGTAAGCCAGACAAATCCACCAGCTTGAAGATCAAGTCATTCCGAGGATATCCGGTGCGGTCATATCTTGGAGCTGGACAGTACCAGGCCATTGTGTCAGTTGCATGCATGCGGCAGCACTGTACAACAGTAGCTTGCATTGTGTGCATGAGCCATAACTTATTATCAGAGAGCAAGGGGCGCCTTTTCTTGGCTTTAGTCAGTAGTACTTGTTCTTACTGATACTAGTTTTTGAACATTGATTGTCTCAAAGTTTTATCCGGCTTTGTTGTCGCTTGTCTGTAAATAAATCCAAATGATGAAGCAATAACACCAGAAAATCGGGTGACAATACCGAGGCTCTTGTTTGTGCCCTATCACCCATGCAAGCACGTTACCCTATAAATACCATCAAGAGCAATGAGAGATTCATACTTCCTCATTACAAGTACAGTAGTACTTCAAGCAGTACAGTAGAGGACATATCGCCTGAAGGAGCAAGCAGGGAGAGAATGAGCAGCACGAAGACAGAGTGGCCGGAGGTGGTGGGGTGGCCGGCAAACCAGGCGGTGAAGCAGATCGCCGACGACAGGCCCGACGTGGCCATCGAGGTGCTCCCGGAAGGCACCAACGTGGCCCCTGGGTACAAAGACAACCGCGTCCGCGTCTACTTCGGCGCCGATGGAAACGTCCTTTACACGCCCGTCGTTGGTTAGAGAGTTCTCTCGCCGCCGGCGCCTTATATACTTGTTGGTTTGCGTGTGTCGTCTTTTCGATCGTGAGCTCTTCGTCTTCGTCTAAAAACAAATTACATACGGGTTTTTTAGTTGTTTTTTAGTGGCTTTTTTATGTACGTCTTCATGTTTCATGCATGTGCAAAAGTACAAGTGCGCATTATGCAAGTTTGAATAATATAATCATGTTGTTTCGATCTCTCTCACTTTACATTTTCTATCAAACATAGGATCTCTACTCAGAAATGAAAAGTACAGCTTGGTTGTGTTGTTACATTGACACGATTTGTGGCGTAGAGATTTACTCAGCAACCACGTCATGTGTTTCAATATATACGTATTGAACTCAGACATTATACGGTCAATATATGCGTGTTGTGTAACACGAATGTTGAAAAAGACATCCTATATATATACAGTCAAAAGACATCCTATATATATACGGTCAATACAGTGGCAAAGCTACATGTAATGTTGTGGATGCGGATGCACCCACGAAAATTTTGAATATCAATGGAATGGGATAAATTTTCACCATGGTAGGGACTCAAATCTATGCATCTACAAGGCAGACGCGATGGCGGCAACATTGACAAGCCCGGTACTTCAACTGCTGATGATGCCGCATCAAGTCACCAAGCACCGGCCCATGGGCCAAGGACCAGCCGCCGTGCGCGCAAGCCCAACCCGAGGACCCATGGACCGGAGTGGAAGTGAAGACAAAGACGAGAAGGATGGCAAGAGTATATAATGAGAGGAGTCGTGAGAGAGGGTTATGAATGATTTGAACCAATTTGTATTACGATTCCTTCCCGAATTCCTGTACCCGCTACCTTGAACTATCAATCTTATATGGTTCCGTCCTAGATCTTCTTCTTCCCACGACTCGCTACATCCGTATCGCCTACTACCGATCCTCGTCGGCCGGATTTGGGCTGGCTAGTTCACCCCCAAATCCGCCGCCGCCGCCACCACCGCTACCACACCACCACTTCACCCGTTTCGCCAAGGTCGGCGGCGCCATGAGTGGGGAGGCGGCAAATCGATGGAAGAGATGCGCCTCTTCAAGGAGCAGCCAAGGGCCGATTGATGTACCGCTTCATCGAGTCCGACCGCTTAGCTAGAGGAGCGCTTCCTCAACAGCGGTCGCCTGGTGGAGGAGCGGTTCGCCGAGGCGGACAAGGTCGCCGACAAGCGCTTTGTCGAGCTCGAGCGCGCCCTCACGCGGCAAGATCGGGAAGAGATGCGCGGTTGAGCGCCACATCGGCGAACGCCGCGGCGTCGGCGAAAAGCGTTCTCCAAGCGCCGGATCGCCCGATGATTTCTTCTCCACGTGGCTCGACGATGTCGACCTCAACCTCGAGCGCCGCAGATCACCGACGCCGAACCACGCCAAACGAAGCGATCTCCGACACCGACCTTCGCCATGAGGCCAACACGCCAAGCTACTCAGGGCGACCGGATCTCTCGGAGGATTGGCGCCAGAATCGGAGGGCGCAAATCGGCGACCTCAAGGCCGAAGGTGGACAAACTCACCAAGTACTGGGATCGATCGCTCCTCGAAAGCGCCGCGGTCGCCAGCGTGATCTCCCACCACTTTCGGCCCGGCAGAGCAAGCCGCCGCACATGTCTGCGGATCCAACGGCGCCGGCCCGGCCGGGCACCACGTCGCCATGACTACACGGGAGGATGGATTTGGGCATGTTTTTGCCCAAGTCCATTCCCGGCAGATGGTACGCACAACAACCCACCCTATGATACTTCCACGTTCCACGGTGATGCTTATGATGTTCATGCTCGATATCCTCTTGATGAGTCCGATTCCGGGGCAAGCTTCCTAAGCAAAATTTTCCGATCTATGAGGGGGAAACAACTAGACTCTGGGTGTCCCAAGCTGAGGATTATTTTGATCTGTATCAGCTTCCGTTAGGCATTGGGTTCGCATTGCTCGCATGAATTTTCGTGGGTCCCGGCCCGCCGGATTGAGTCCCTTACCCGACCCGATAGGATACCCGGCCCGATTTACGTACCAAACTACATAACCGTTTCACCGTGATCACGAGATAATTTGGTTCGGCAATTTTTCCACATCACCCAAACCACCACCGTGAGTGACTATGTGGAGCGCTATTCGCTCGTTTGACCAGACTCAAGGCCTACAACCCCGACCCGGACATGCATTTCTTTGTTACTCGCTTTCTAGATGGGTTAAAGCGACATCGGGATGATTGTTGCTTTACATTGCCCCCGCAACACTCGATCACTCGCGTACTCGTTGGCTCTTATGCGGGGAAGAGATGGCGACCATACAATCCAAGGGTGATGGCGTCGGACAACTTTACAAGCCTTTTGTTAAAATTTGGATTTCAGCAACCTCGTGCTCCTCTCGTTTGGAGAAGCCTCAAGGTGATCAAAAAGCTGCACAAGATCTTTGAAGAAAAGCTCAAGAGTCAAGCGCCCGATGAGAAAAGAGCTCGTGGGCTCTACGTGATGTGTGTCTTCGAGAAATGGTTCGGGGCCACAAATGTGCAGCAACCATACCTCTTCAAGCTATGCAAGAGATTCCCGAAATCTTTCCCATACCTAAGATAGGCGAAGAGATCAAGACACTGGCGAGCAGTTCATGATGGCTTTGTCCCATGATGCGAGTGGGTGCTTCGACACAAGACAATAAGATTCCATGGTGCGGTACATGACATTCCAAAGGGCGTTGTTATTCTTGGATTCAGAAGCGACTCTTCCTCTTTCTTATCGATTGACTATTGTAGATAAGTTGACTCATCTTCCCGGGGTTGCTATTCAAGCCGCTGCGGTCAAGGTGGCCAATGGCCAACTTATACATTGCACCACCGCTATTCCAAATTGTGATTTCTCTTTTTTGGCCATCCTTTTACACATGATTTGAAGATTCTACCTCTAGATTCTTATGATTTGATCCCGGGCATGGACTGGCTAGAACTATACAATCCTATGGTGGTGCATTGGGGTGCTAAGTGGATTTCCTTACCTGTCAATGGTGATAACTTGTTGTTGCAGGGTATCACTTCTGAGTCTTCACCTGACATGGTTTTTCGATTCGGGCCGTTAAAATGCAATCATTATCGACTTATCGAACAGCTCCCGTGGACATCCGGCCAGCTTGGTGGAAGCCTTCCCCTTTGTGTTTCGCGTTCCCAATTCTCTCCCACCCACGAGCTTGTGATCACACAATACCACTTGTTCGGGTGCTACTCCGGTCAATATCGGGGCATATAGATACCCTCCCAAGTTAAAGGATGAGATTGAAACTCAAGTGCAAGAAATGCTCAAGCAAGGGTTGATCCAGCACAGTACTTCTGGTTTTTCTTCACCTGTGCTCTTAGTCAGAAAAAAGGATGGCTCCTGGCGTTTTTGTGTTGACTACAGACACCTTAATGCCTTGACTATCAAATCTGTCTATCCCATACCAGTCTTTGATCAGTTGGTGGATGAATTGGGGCAAGCATCTTGGTTTTCTATCCTGGATCTTTATTCCGGATACCATCGGATCGGGCTACAAACAGGGGAGAAGAATTTAAAACTGCATTTTCTACACATCTTTGGTCATTATGAGTTCTGTTGTTGTTCCTTTTGGCTTATGTGGTGCTCGGCAACATTTCAAGGGGCTATGAATGTCACCCTCACACCAGCATTAAGGAAGTTTGTTATTGTGTTCTTTGATGATATTCTCATCTACACAACTCTTATCTTTGAACACTTGTCACACATCCGCCAAGTACTATCTCTCTTAGCCAAGGATCGGTGGGTGGTTAAGCTCAAGAAATGCAAGTTTGCCAAGCCGCAAATTCACTATTTGGGGCACATCCCTGAGTGGCCAAGGAGTGCACTGTCGATCCGGACAAAATTTCATTTGTCACTAATTGGCCTGTTCCTTCTAACACCAAAGAGTTGAGAGGATTTCTTGGGTTAGGCGGCTATTCTGTAAAATTTGTGAGGAACTTTGTAGTCGTTGCTAAGCCACCGATGACCACGCTTAAGAAACACACATTGTTTATCGGACAGATTCTCACCCGTTAGCTTTTGATACATTGAAGAAAGCAACGTGTTCGCTCGCTCCCGTGCTTGCTATCCCTAACTTCACTAAAGTTTTTGCCATAGAGACGGATGCTTGTCAAACCGGGGTTGGGGCCGTGTTGCTTCAAGGGGGCACCCTTTGGCATATGTCGGCAAGCCATTAGGGGTTTAAGAACCGGGGACTGTCCCACTTATGAGAAGGAATATGGCTATATTGGTTCTTCGAGAGCGGTGGAGATCTTATCTCGCAATTATTTGAATTCATCATCTACAGCGATCAACGGGCCTTGATTCATTTGAATGACCAAAGACTCCACGGTGTGGCAACAAAAAAGTTTTCACCAAATTGCTTGGTCTCGGTCACAGAATTGTGTACAAGAAAGGTTGTGACAATAATGCGGTGATTCTCTTTCGGGGAGGTCTCATGTTGAATCTGGAATGTCGGGCCCCTGTCGGTGGCGGTTCTCGAATGGGTTGCGAGATATTGCCTCGTGGTATCGGCAAGATCCTCAAGCTCTTGACTATTAACACAATTATTTGTTGGTGCCCCAGTCGGGGTGCTTTCTCTTTGGATAATGGTCTAATTCGGTACAAAGGCAAGATTTGGATTGGCCACAACACTACACCTGCAGTTGAGAATTATCGAACTTGCACGAGTTCTCCGGTGGGTGGTCATTCGGGTATACCGCAACTCTCAAAGCGTATTCGGGCTCATTTGCTTGGCCGGGGCTCGGGAAGCAGTGTGTGAATTTTGTCCACGATTGTCCTACGTCAACAAGCTAAACACGAAAGAGTTAAGTACCCCGGGTTCTTGCAACCTCTAGAAGTACCCACATCACTTTGGGCAGTTGGTTTCTCTTGATTTTGTTGAAGGTCTTCCACCATCCGGTGGTTACAATTCCATTCTAGTGGTGGTTGACATGTTTTCCAAATACTGACCACTTCATAGCACTCGGGCACCCTTTCTTTGCTCTCACTTTGTGGCCAAAGTATTCATGAGACAGATCTATCGTCTCCATGGTCTTCCAGCTGCCATGGTGTCTGACCGAGACCGGATTTTCACATCCAACTTCTGGGATGAATTGTTCAAACTGTCAGGAGTTGATCTTCGTCGCAGTTCATCTTATCACCCGAATCGACGGCCAAGCGTAACGTGTCAATCGGTGTATGGAGCGGTTCCTTCGTTGTTTTGCTAATGCAAAGCACCATCCAAATGGTATGAGCATCTCCACCTCGCTGAATGCTGGTACAATACGAGTTGGCATTCATCCATCAAGCGCTCTCCATTTGAATTTTGTCTATGGTCGGACACCGAGGCGGTTGGGCATTGATCCCAATACTACATGTTACGTTGATTCCTTAGGCGATTGGCTCAAACACAAAGCTGTTATGCGAGAACTTGATTCAGCGGCGGTGGGCACGTGCTAAGACCGGGATGAAACATCAAGGCGACAAGAAGCGTCTTGAAAGATCCTTTGAGGTTGGCACTTGGGTTTATACGAAACTTCAGCCTTATGTTGAGCTTCGGTGGCCCCTCGGGCGAATCGAAACTTGCCTATCGTTTCTTCGGGCCCTTCAGTTGTGGACAAGATTGGTTCAGTTGCATACCAGCTCCAACTTCCACCGACATCGCCATTCACCCGATTTTTCATGTCTCGGCTAAAGCTCATTTGTTCGGTGACTCATGTGGTTCGGCCTCTTCGATTCACTTGATGGTTTGCAGATTCCAATCAAAGATCTTTTGCAGCGACGCCGCGTCGCCAAAGGAGGTACGCGATGTTCGTTTTGCGGGGACTCATCCAATGGTCGGGTTATCACCGACCATGGCAACTGGGAGGACTTGGAAGCCCTTCGTCGGCGTTTCCGGCACCCGCTGAGGGCAAGCAGGTCCCTATCAAGGGGGATGTCGGCAACATGGACAAGCCCGGTACTTCAAACGCTGATGATGCGCATCAAGTGACCAAGCACCGGCCCATGGGCCAAGGACCGGCCGCCGTCGTGCGCAAGCCCAACCCGAGGACCCATGGACCGGAGTGGAAGTGAAGACAACACGAGAAGGATGGCAAGAGTATATATGAGAGGAGTCCCGTGAGAGAGAGGGTTATGAATGATTTGAACCAATTTGTATTACGATTCCTTCGAATTCTTGTACCGCTACCTTGAACTATCAATCTTATATGGTTCCGTCCTAGATCTTCTTCTTCCCCACGACTACGCTTTACACGCACCCCCTCGAATTCGCTCTACCTTCGCCCTTTGGGTCAATATAGCAGTGAAAATGACTTTTTCCGATGGTGAAAGCGCATCACACCTAAGGTTTTTAATTTTAGAGCGTCACAGTAAAAATAGTGTTGTCAAAAAATGTTTTATGTAGTAGTGCATATAGGTCACATTAGTTTTATTCTCAGCCAAGATTTTGACTAAGTTTATATATAGAAAGATATACCGATATATCAGCAATATCAAATTTTAATTAAATTATTACAAAATATGAATTGATAATGTATTTATTACATATCTCTAGTTTTATTTAGAGAAGTTTGAGAAGTTCTTCTTAGAAAAGTCTTGATCAAATTTAGAGAAGTTTTACTAGAAAAAAAAGCTAAATTGATCTACAGTTTATAATAGATGGAGTATTTAAGCCGATAGGACCCAAATTAAAAGGTTTATATAAGTGGCAGTGCAGCACAATGGTTGCATCTTACCCGGTTCTATACATTTATTCCTGCTATAGAATCGAGTCCTATACATGGCGCACTTGGATCCGTGAAGGAGCATGTCCAATGCAAGAAACTGGCTCCTATCAATAAAAATGGCGTGCAAAAATTGATGTCAAATTGTTATATTGGACCGGGGTTGAACCTATTAGTGCGAATGCTCTAACTCTGAGACCACCATATGATTTTAAATTTGTATGATAAAAAAACATGTCTAAAGTTACACATGATTAAAAATAACAAAACTAAATTGCCCAACTAAATTTCTTTACTTAGCTCCATCTCTAAGACTTTTTTGAGTTGGCAAAAGCTCCAGAAAATCTTGGAGCTGGACACTACCAAACAAAATCATTGTCCAGTTGCAGCAGTACTCTGTACAACAGCAGTTTGCATTGTGTGCATGTCATATATATCTAAACAATTGAAACGGGAAAATATATTATAATTCAGAGAGCGAGGGGTTTGCGCCTTGGCTTTAGTCAGTGCTACTTGCTCTTGATGCTAGTTCTCGAACATTGGTTGTTGCGAAGGACAATGATTTATCATAACAATGCAAGCAATCACCAGCAGACCGTGGTGAAAATACCGAGGTTCTTGTTTGTCCCCAATCATCCGTCTATGCACGTTCTAACACTAAGGTGACCCTATAAATACCACCAAGAGCGATGAGAGGTTCAACTAATGAGAAGTTCTTCTTAGAAAAGTCTTGATCGAATTTAGAGAAGTTTTACTTAGAAAAAAAAAGCTAAATTGATCTACAGTTTATAATAGATGGAGTATTTAAGCCGATAGGACCCAAATTAGAAGGCTTATATAAGAAGCGGCAGTGCAGCAGAATGGCTGCATCTTACCCGGTTCTATACATTTATTCCTGCTATAGAATCTCTTATTAACAACTTTTTCCCAACTAGTTTCACTATAAATAAGAATACAATAACAATAAGAATATTTTCAACACAAGGCCGAATGCATAGATTAAATAGAACACAATACGTCGTCATTGGTGACGATTGACGAGCGGCCAGCGATAAACCCAACACGATGCGAACCACAAAAGTCCACAACAATATATGTATATATACATACTGGCACTAGCAAAACGAGAAAAGCACAAGCAAAAAGGCCTTTTGCTAGCTCTAGTAGATCAGACGAAGATGAGGACACTAAGAATCGATGAGCTCCCAGCTCAAGAAGTGATTGTGGACGACGACTTGCCGCCGCCGGACAACAACAAGACGTCATGGCCGGAGGTGGTGGGCTGGCCGGAGTTCAACGCAGCGTTCAGGATATGTTATGACAGGCCGGAGGTCACCGTATACTTCTTTTTCGTCGGAGACTTCCGGCCGCCGGGATATGACCCTACACGCGTCGTGGTCTTCGTCGACGCCAACCTGCAGGTCGCCTTAACACCGCTGCTTGGCTAGGTCTGATCCGATCTGTAGCTATTATATCTATCTATCAGGCTCTAATATGTGCCGTGCCAGCGACATATATATATCCCTCCCTTATAATTTGGAGATAGTTGCTTTAGAAATTTTCAATAGAGGGTGGAAGCATATTTTCCGTTTGCTGTAATTCCAATGTCTATGCTACAGACACTAGGCTTTGCTCTTGTTCTTTTAATTTTCCGAAACTCTGTAATAATTGGCTGTGTACATCCACGGATGTAGAGGCCGGATTTTATTATCCATTATCTAAAAAAAATCCCTCCCTTATAAATTATAAGTTATTTTGGCTTTTATATCTAGATAATAAAAAAAATTAACACCAAAGTGACTATTTACAGTTTGGAGTTCAGGAGTAGTAGCTGCTAGCTGCTTATGTACGGGATCATATAAAGTTTAATTTCATATAATTTTGTCTTCATCCAAATAAAAAAAATATATAAACGTTATGAATTTATTTGTGCGGCAAATAATTCTAAAACCAGTTGGTAAAATGGACCATCTCAGATGTGTGATAATATTGAGAGGTGATTAGCTCAAGTAACCCGCTCTAGAATCGCTTTTAAGACACGACGGCTGGCTTAAGTCCCTCTACAAATAAATAGGAGACCTGACCAAGGCCTCTTTTGATAACCTTTTCTTGCAACCGATTCCAAATGCGTTGAGATCAAGCTCACCCATTCTCTTTATACCTATTTTTCCTCGGCATACACACAAGTCAATAGTGCCCGATGTTAAAACATTCGCGCCACCCGCTAGGCCCTGCACTGGCGTAGCTAGATGGGTGGCACCGTGGGCCACGGATCACCCAAGAATTCAACAAAATATAGTGTAAGATTCTAGCTACGCCACTGAGGCCCCGGCGAGTAGTTGCAAGCCCATTCGGCGCTCTTCAATCTTGTTTCGTCGCAGCGGAGCAGACGACAAGAACCCAACATGAAATTCGCTCTCACGCGGTGTTGAACTCGGGACTCGAGGGTGCCATCCGAAAGCTAGAGTACTTTGGTGACTAGAGTCCTTTGGTGACCCCTCATCTTCCCTACCACGCATCAACACTAGCATTCATGATTTTTACGGCATTCATCTACTTACTTAAACGTTTCGTTCCCAAGTAATATGCTTTTTTTTTAAGAAACTGAAGGAGCCGTGGCTCCTGCAGAAAATTATTATTAAAAGGAAAAGAACAAACCAAAGAGTACAGTTTTACAAGTTAAAAGATGAGCAAGAAAAAAGAAGAAGGGCTGTCGCAGCAGTCCTTTAGGGAACAAAGAAGGTGCTAAAAAGATAAATCTAATTACAAACTCGAAGCCATTGATCAAGCGCAATGAGGCAGCGACTTTAACTCGAAAGAGACTAATCCCAATTCCTTGAAAAGGAGGGACTTGCATTCTGGATGCTCATCCGCACATTGTTGAAGATCATATTATTTCTTGCTTTCCAAATGGTCCAACATACTAGAATTATGGCAGTCATGAAGAATTGACTTGAATCGAGCTTTTAGGGCATGGAAGTTATCAAGAGAAGAGCCATCCGGAATGGTCTCTAGGCCCAAAATTGCCTAACATTCTTTGGGCAAATGGGCAGCCCCAAAAAAGATGATCCACGTTTCCTCCACCGAAGGAACACATGTTGCACAACTATACGAATCTAGATTCATGTTCTTTCTTCTTAAGATATTCCTAGTGCTCAATCTATCTTTAAGGAGAAGCCAGCCAAAGATCTTGTGTTTGGGCTGAATGGGGCATTTCCAGAGCCATTTGAAGACAATATCAATGTCCTAGTGAGGGAGTAATTTTTACGTAAACCAATGAAGCCTTGTACCTGGAGGAGCCATTTTGATAAGACCAGATATCTTTTTCATGCACAGAGATGTGGGTTTGCTGCATTAGTTCTTGAACCGCCTGGAATTCTTCAAAGGCTTCCTGAGAAAGGGGCGGGGAGAAAAGACTGGAGAAATCTTCCTCATTAAAAGCATGATCAAGCGTGATGAATTTCCTTTTTGCAAAAGAGAAAAGGTGAGGAAGGCATCCTCTAGATTGATATCACCCATTTGTCTTGCCAAAAGAGCCCGGTAGTGCCATTTTTCATCCAAGAGAGGCAAAATCTTTGAAGCAATCAATAAGCTTAACCACATCTCTCCACCGAGAAAGAGCCCTTTTAACGAGATCCCGGTAGTCTACCATTACCAAAGTGTTTTTCCCACACAATGTTTACCCGGGGAATATCTTTACGGTTATAGAATTTATCGATTCTTCATTAAAAGTGCTTGGTTGCGAGTTCAAGGTTGATGATACCCAGACCACCATTTTCTTTGGAAGTGCAAACCATCACCCAGGCAGCTTTGGGCATAGAATTTCCATTGATGTTCTGACCTCTCCAAAAGACGGTATTTTACGTATTTATCAACCCGCTTGATGACGGTTTTGGGAGTTCCGGTGTACACATGTAGTAAGTCGGCGGGGAAGAGAAAACAAGTGTTGACCATCTCAAGTCTTCCGCTTGATTTAGCATAGAAGAGAGCCCCCTAGTCTTCTTTCACACTTTCTCATCGGGGGCATAAAATCTCGCAACTTTGGGTCTAGAAAGCCCAAGAGGGAGCCCAAGGTAGGTGAATGGAAAAGATCCTATAGAGCGACCAAAAGTTCTAGCAAGCGGATCAATCTTTCATCGAGACATTAATGGGCAAGCATCATGGATTTATTGTAGTTCACCTTAAGTCGGTTGAATCGAAAAAGTTCGAAGGGCGTCTTGAGGAAGAAGAGCTGCACTGGGATCACCTTCCATAATTATTAAAGTGTCATCGGCATACTAAACTATTGGAAAATCGGTCTCGAGTTCATTGGGATAAGCGGTCTTAGCGGGCCCATGTCTTTGGCTTTATTTATCGGGCTTTGTAGAAGATCAGAAGCAAGCACAAAAAGAAGAGGAGAGAGAGGATCTCCTTGCCCGACTCCTCTTCTCGCGGTGAAATTTCTTTCTGGCACACCATTAAGCAAAACAGATGAGGTTTTGAGCTTTGAAAATATCCGCCATCCAACTTAACCATTTCTCCCCAAATCCATGAGCTTGCATGATTGAGAGCATAGCTTGATGTTCAATCTTGTCAAAAGCTTTTTTCAAAATCAAGCTTTATGATTACAATTGCTTTTTTTTTGATGATGACACGGTGGATGTATTCAAAAGCCCATGCAAGGCGATCTGAATTGTTCTTGATTTGATGAACTCATATTGATTTACGTGCACTAGGGAGGTGATTGCATTGTAACCTTACGCCAACATTTTAGTGATGAGCTTAACGTAGAAAATTCAAGAAAGAAATAGGCACGTAGTCCGTAACAAATCTGGGATCATCTGTCTTTGGAATGAGAGTAATATAGGAAGAATTTATGCTCAAGACAAACAGTTGTGGTTAAGAAGTCATTTGCACAAATTATATACATCACCTTTAATCAGCGACCGGGAAGCCTTGACAAATTCATTATTAAACCCATCGGGGCCGGGTGACTTATAGTTTGGCGTAAATTTAACAATCGATCAATCTCCTCGGGGACTAAAGGGTTTTCAAGAAAAGCAGATTGTCCTTACTACGAATGAAATCCGACAACGGGGAAGGTGAAACCATCAAATTCACATATCCCCAATCTTTGCTTGTATTCTTCCCGGAGGAGTCGTTCTTTTTTGCGGATGTTCGGTAATAAGCGACCCATCAAGACAAGTAAGTTACGAAATGAGCTTTGATTTATGCCTACGGGTTGGATTAGCATGGAAAAAATGTGTGCCCGGCATCACCAAGCTACACCCATTTAATGTTACCCCTTTGACGCCAAAAAGAAATATTTTGTTTTCAAGAAGCGCCAGAAGGTGCTCTTTCAAAATCTCAAGGAAATTCCATTCGGCAAGAAGACGAGATCTCTGTTTTTCAGAAGAACCTCTAAGAAGAGGATTACCTCCCCGGTATTGGAGATGGAACTCTTTAAACTAGTCAAAGAAGCATGCCAATCTCTCAAAGCTTTTCTCGAGGTTTTTTAGCTTAGCGGTTAAGAGCTTTAATCGTCATTAGTATTTAGAATAAAGCGCCAACTTTGGTGAGGGCGGCTTGGTAGTCATGATGTTTGAGCCAATAATTTTCAAATCCGAACACCACATTTTTTTGGGATGCGGGTAGAAATGTTTATGATGCGGGGACAATGATCAAAAGGAACCATATCAAGAGCCTTCACTGGAAGTGGCTGGGTAAGAGATATCCCAACTTGCAGAAGAGAAAACCCAGTCCAATTTTTTAAGAAGAGGGGGCTGCTGCATATTGGACCAAGTGAATTTCCTACCCTGCAAAACAAGTTCAAGAACCCCAATTTGGCCGATGACAAAGATTGAAGTTGAGCACATCATTTAAGTCCGCACCCGGCCTATTTCTGTCACTTTCCTTTCTGATTAAGTTGAAATCACCAACAATGAGCCAATCAATCTCCTAGGGCATCTGAATATTACGAAACCAATTCAGAAAGTTATTTCTGCCATCCTGAGAGCAAGGAGCATATATACATGTGAGTACCCATTTGCTGTGGTCATGCATAGAGTCGAACTCCACAGAAATGGAATAGTCATTCGAAGATGCTTTGCCACGAAAAAGAGAGTCCTTCCAGACAACAAGAATACCCCCAGAAGCACCAACAGAAGGTAACAGTTCAAAAGAATTAAACATAGGAGGGCAAATTTTCCTGATGAAATCCTGATCAAAGTTTGCTTTTTTGGTTTCCTGCAGACATACAATGTCACATTGGGCCTCAATAATCTTGTTCTTAATTGCATCCCACTTCCAGGGGGAATTAACACCCCTCACATTCCAAGACATCACTTTCCAGGATTTGATATGGTTGTTACTCATTTGGGAAACAAAAGTAAGGGTAAATGACATAATATATGCATAACATATATCAAAGCATTAGTCTGATCATAAACCAGAACATCATCCAGGTCATTAATGGAGATACATCCAGGGGCAATTGTCCAGGCCATCCACATAGGGAAGAAGCCAAAACTACTAACATAGTAGGCAAAAGACTCAGCCATTTAGATCAGATAAAAGTAATTCTCAGGAAAGCAGCTACACTTGGGGGCTTCCTGGGTCCTTCCCCTTTGCAGCATCTCCCTCCTCCTTCTTTTTCTTTCCTCCTTTTGCCTTACTGCCATCAGTGCTTTTCTTGACTTAATTGTCCCCCTTCTTGCCAATAGGCTCCCTCCTGTTCCTCTTCCGCATAAGTCTTTCATCGGCAATTTGTTCCTCCTCTATCTTTCTTGACCCCGAACACCCAAATTTCTGATCACTTTATTTGACAAAGTAGGAGGGTCACATGATTTACATCTTCTGTTAGAGCAGCTATTATGCCTATAACTATTGTTTACCTCTCTAATTACGCTACTTCTACGTACCTCTATTTTCACAAGTGGGGCATTCCTTTTGTGTCCACCCTTCCTGCCAGTGGGGTTTTTCTTCTCAATCGCTTCTGAATCTTTGGGCGGGATGGGCTCCTTCGATAGGACTCCCGGTGGTGCGCAGCGATTCCACTACCAGGTCGGACTCATTAATTTCACTTATGCTAGCAACATTACTCTTTTTAGGAAGAATAGAGGGGAGGGGGAGGGGCAGTACCACTATGATCAGCAAGGAAGGTGGCGGCTCTAAAGCAAGGAAACTTTTACCCAATTAGCATTGGCGAACATTGTACCACGGTCGAGGAAAAAGGAAATCCACTTTTTGGGATGTAAATCGAAGGGAATGCATCCATACCTCTTGGGACTAAGCCGGGGACGAGGGGGCTCAAGAGCCTTTCCATCGACTTCATGTATTCCCAATCGGCAAAAGGCGACACTAACACTTCTCTTTGCATGTTAGGGAGAAGGACCATTCCAACTTTGAATATGTTGGTTGCCATTCGGGACTTCGATCGCCTTGCTCCTCATTTACAATGTCCTCTTCTTCATCACCAAGGATCTCATTGAGCTGTGCCATATCATCCTCATCAAGTAAATTACCGGGGGATCCCCTCAGCGGAACATTGACGGGGTTGTGAGGGGAGGTGAGGCCATCTAGGTGCCGCTCATCGGCAATAGCCATTAGATTTACTTCTTCCGAGCAATTGGGCAAAGAACACGTTGAATGGCTTCCTCCACCACATCATTCCCATGCGGTATGTCATTCAGTTCAATGAAAGGTTCACGGGGGGCGATTGCGTGCAAGATCACTTCTTGAGGGTTGTCATCATCAAAAATATCGGGCTGGCCCATTCGGATCTATCTCCATGGGGCTGGTTGCCAACAACATTCACATTTCGAGGTCAGCTGGCACATTTGTTCTTGAACAGGCCAAGGATCCCCTTGTCCAGCCCATGGATTGGCGGTCCAAGCACAAGATCCTGCATAGCGACACCAGCCTGCACATTCTCTTGCTCATTCTGATCTCCAACTTGCACATTCTAATCCTCTAACTGATTCTGAATGTTTTGCTCATTCTGGTCATCTGAACATCCTGATCCTCAAGCTGCTCATGATCATCTTCTGGTTCATCAACAAAGAGCGAGGCATAAGAGCTGGCCTAGGGCCTTCTGCTGACCAAGGCCATAAAAGCAAATGGAGCACCATCTCCAAATGGGAAGATCCGCCTTTGGATCTTCCTCCCGTGGGCCCACCTCCAAGAAGCCTATCTTTGCCGGTATTTCACATTGCACGATCCAGAATCACTTTCAAACCCTTCGACTCGAGAAAACTATGAAGTGGGGGTATTTGAGATCTAGTACCCTCGCTTTGATGATGACTCTAACCAACTTTGCCTCTTTCTTTTCTGCCATAACATGCATTTCCCAAAATGAGCCAATAGCATCTTGAAAAACCCCTCTTCCCGGTAGTCGGTAGGGAAGTTCATTAGCATAAACCAAAGATTACGTGTTAAAGTGGACACGGCGCCCGGTTTCTTCCTTCATTGTGTCTAACTAAACTTCAGTTGATATTATCATAAGGAATCGGCCCTTCATTGATAAGGATTTCTCTATCCGGTGGGGCTAAAAACGCACGTAGGCGACCCAAACGGCATGGCTGAATCTCCTCAATCGGAATCCTTCTAAGCATGAAAAACTCTCGCAACACCTCATCAACCGCAGCAAAAACGGTGGATTACGGGAAGATTGTCGATG
The DNA here is from genome assembly GCA_015847255.1 of Hyparrhenia diplandra. Classification (NCBI taxonomy): domain Eukaryota; kingdom Viridiplantae; phylum Streptophyta; class Magnoliopsida; order Poales; family Poaceae; genus Hyparrhenia; species Hyparrhenia diplandra. The sequence continues at coordinate 56,244 of JADLZK010007848.1, forward strand.
AGGGGACGATGGCGCAGGTCTTCGTTCTTCTTCTTCGCCCTTCTTGAGGCAACCGCCCGAACCATCGTCGGGCGATTCACCACATCTTGCCAAATCATGGTGGTGGGGGACGAACGGCTTTGGGGTCGGCACGCCGGGTACGCCATTTGCTCCGGTGATGAGTGAGGGGAGGAGGTGGTGGTGCACTGTAGCTCAAGACTGGGGTTTTTTTCTTGGGAGTGAGGCAGAGTTGCCGCGTTATAAATGGGGGGAGAAGGGGAAGACGAGGCGACGGCGAGCGACAGCTCCAAGGAGTCATGGGGAGGCGGCGCGTTAAGATCCAACCCAGCATGGCCCGTTGGATTAGCACACGGGAGGACCCAAGGGACAGTTATTTCTGGCACAAGTTTCGGTTTGGCCCAAGAAGGCGAAAGGGCCCGAACCATTTCCCCAAAAGACTTGAAGACGCGCGGTTTTGAGGGGCCGGCATTGGGGCAACGAAACCAGCCCATGGGGTTTGAAACGGTGGGAACCTCTTTCTGATTTCCCGGGTCACTTGGCGGCACTGCGTTAATGGCCGGCTTCAAGCACGAGGTGACAACATGCCCCCAAGCAAAGCATGCACGGCATCTAATGGGATTGGGGCAATTAGGACAGGAATGATCATTAGCTAGGCATCTAGCACAACCCGGGAAAGGGGGGAGCCTGTTCGGCTGTTTCGCCGGCGCCGCCGGTGAGGGCCGAGCGCCATTGCCGGCAGCCATGGAGGAGGTAGGAAATTTAATTCTTTCAAAAACAGAGACCCTCCTAGCAGAGGGGTTCCGCGTGGTGCCAAAGCCTTTGCTAGCACTGGGAGCCAGGCCGGGATTAGATCCGATGGGGATCAGATTGGCACCAGATAGCGGTGGAATTGTGGGCGAGATGCGAACGGCATCAGCGTAGGATTGTTTTTTTGAATGTTTAGAAGAAGCCGCCTGCCAGGAGGCATGATCCTCAAGCAGGAACAAAGAAAGCTCTCTGCGCCAGTTTGGTCCACCTCCGCCCCAGAGGTGGGAAGAAAACTTTGTAGAGTTCGCAATCAAAGGAACGGAGGCGACTTATGAAGAACCCAGTTTCTTTGGTGGCAACAGAAAACTTAAACACGTGATCCCCAAGCGCAGAGACCTTGAACAGTGGGGAGCCGAGCCCCAATGGTGGCCCGGAGGATCAAACCAACCGACCTCCAGGCGAGCCGAAATTTGCATCCGCCAAAGGAGGCAACCGGGAAGAAGCTATCGGAGGAGGAGGAGGAAACAGGGACGCCTAGGGATGCACGGATTTCATCCTACACGCCTTGAGACCATGCACCCAGGAGAGCCCCGGGAGCGCCATGGGAGGAGGGAGGGAAGCACTTACAGAGGTTGAGGGGAAGGCAACGACACAAGGGGAGAGGGAGAGCGGAGGGCGTCCCCCGGAGCGCGGCCATGGCCGCCGCCCAGCGACGAGGGCGGCTATCGCTCAGCAGTCCTCCGGTAGTGATTAGTCTCTTTCCGTTCTCGAATGTCTAATCAAAATACGATTTTAATATCTAACTAGATAACATTGCAAGCATCAAAGGTGAAGAAATTTTCTAAAAAAAGTTGTGTGGTGTTTTAAGCAAGGAATTGAGATACCATCAAAATTTTTGCATTTATAAACTAGTTAGTTATCGTCTTTAGGACGGGTGTGGTTAGTATTTTAACCTGGTGTGGAACGTGTATACGCAGTTTGGTAATGGCCCTAGACATCAAAGTCGACGAGCTCCGCCACTGGTTCGAGTTCAAACTCAAATCCAAACATGTGAGGAAAACATTTCATAAATTATTTTTGTAAATAAATGTCATGCTAAATAATTCATCTAATTTTTATGTAGGGTTTCGATAAGCTGTTATTAGAAAATATTTGTATTATAAATTAATAATTCCAAAGTATGTCTATCGAGTGATATTAATAGATGTTTTAGAATTCATATCTATATTTCTTATAAAACAAATCCCACTACAAATTCTATCATGACATGCAATATATCCACATCAACTTTCGCTAACTATCCATACCACTTATTATGTCATGTCAATAACTTCCAACCTCTTAAAGTTGTCCACGTCATATTTACTTAATTTCATTCCAAATTCTTCTCAATCTCTGTAGGAGCACACGGGGTGTAAACGACATGGGTCTTTTGGCAACAAAAAATAAAATACGAGCCTTTTAATTTCTTTCTACAAAACCTCGAATGATGCTTGCTCATGTAGATTAGTAGCCTAGTTGCATAATGATTTTAGGTAAAACCCCAATGCAAGCATTTGTGTTGCTACACACTAGTAATTATACCTGATCGAGTAGCAGCTTCATCGGATCTTTGTTTGCTACACACTAGTAATTATACAAAACCCTAAGTAATAATTGCTTGTTAATGTGTGTATACATGCATACATTTGTGTTGCTAACAAATAGAAAACAGGGAGGAAACTGAAAGCCTAGGAGCCCAAGATGTGACCCAACAGGCCAACTAGATCTTTATCTTCAAGGTTCTTTATCTTCGGCGTTCCCTTCTTGCATAAAATTTGTGAATTGGTGGCCTATCTTCGGGTGCTGGAATGGGTGGCAGTATACTTGTAGTTGGTGGGGTTGTATCAAAGCCCTAAGGGCAATAAATACACAAGAAGGAACTAGAATCAATCCAGAAACGAAAAATGAAAATATCTGGTACAAATGGTACCATACGGCACAAGATATGACATTACCTTGAACATCTCCCTTAGCTCAGCTTCCCTAGCTTTCACCTGTAAAAGTGGGGTGAACATGTGTAACTGAAACTAAAGCAACAAAAATGTTAAAAGATTGAAAGGCTTCCCAGGAAATAAATCATCATACATATTCATCATCATCCAAATCCTCATAGTCCATCTTCGGCTTTGCAAAGTATCCAAATGGCACCACATTCAAGTGACCAGCACTGTATCGATCAGAACTGCTAGGGTGCTTCATTCCAACATCTCCATCTTTCGTGCAACCATAGCAGCGACCTTTATTAACAAAGAAAAAGAGTTAACTTCAAACGAACCAACCAAGAACAAACACACAATAATGTTACTTGGTAATAAAATGTCATTATGCAATCATTGTTGTGCATTAACCAGTTTGACATATTACAAATAATGAAAAGCTCCAGGATGGCGAAGGTGGCACACATGGAACATGTTCAAACAAACAGGTCAACACAGTAAAGATCATATGCTACAGCCAGAGATACATTACAATTACAGGCAGATATGTTGAAGGTAGTGCGACCAAATAACTGAATTCGAACAGTACTTAATTTAAGATAAAAGTATATAATACCATTGTCACTCAGATTAACTGTGCAGAAACAGTTAACCACCAGTTCGTTAAACTTTCCTTGTTTCATACATTCCACTTCCACAAAGACAAGATTGTCCATACTACATTCATTTGGACCACCCCCTTTAATCTTTGTAGTGAAATTGAGATGATAGTACACAATCAGGTTCTCACAAATTGACTGGTAGTGTAAAACATCTTTGAGTTCGTGTGCACGATCCTGAAATAAGAACCATGGTTCAGATCAGCAATTGCTGCATTAACAAACAATAAGACACAGTGCAACAATGGTAACAAGACACACAATTAGGGCAGAAACATGTGCAAACCTCCAAAAGATCATGATCCTCATTATGCTTGTCCACTAAAGCTTGAACAAATTGATGCATTTCAGATTTCAAAGTCATAGCTGATGTTGTATGCCTCTTGATTGTGCCATCAGGCCAGTAAAGACATTGTCTTATAGCCTTATCTTGCTCCACACACCTAATTTAGATGAGAACATTCTGTCTCATCAGTAGATTGCACTTTCTCAAAAGTGGAGAACACAAAGCAATACCAAGTACTCCCTCCCGGATCCAAAAAAAAAATAAGCAATTCTAGGCTTTAGCTTTGTCCTAAGTCAAACTCTTAAGTTTGACCAAAATTTATAGAGAAGGGTATCAACATTTATGAAACCAAATAGGTATACCATGGAAACATATTTCATGATAATCCAATAGTGCTTACTTGATATCACAAATATCAGTACTTCTCCATATAAAATGGTCCGACTAAAAATGGTTTGACTTAGGACAAAGCTAGAATGGCATTCTTTTGGGGACAAAGGGAGTACTAGGTTCACTAGTTTGCAAAGAAGGTTGTTGACTAGGATGTACTGCACATAGTTCATGTTAGCAATTAACAACGGCAACAGCAAAATGATACAAGATTGTTCATATATGCAGACATGCCTACAAATGCTCAAAGTGCATTATACCTTCTTTTTAATGAAAAAATGTATCCCACTGCAATTTTAGATGACCAACTAAGTGTGCTCTGATCGCAATATTTTGACCAGTTAACATATTATTTGCTCTGTTCACACAATTTTTGTACATGGGTAAACATTGTTGTATGGTACCACCGTTCTGGCTGAAGGTTTAGTACTAATTGTACAAGTTACAATTCAGATACTAGAAATCTACATTTCAATGAAGTTGTATGTGGTACACTGGTACTATAACATCTATCTTTGCTCTGTCAATTTTATACAAAGTGGTAGTATGATCTTCTGCACAATTTCAACAACGTGTTAAATAAAGTTACAAAATGCTCGTTAACTTTAGGTGGTTCCAAAAAGAGGAATTCTAAGACTAAGAAATATATGCTGATAACTTTCAATCTTAGATGAACTTAGTCTAGCCAACTTTCAATCTTAGATGAACTTAGTTTAGCCATAATGATTATCTTCTGTGACTTGCCATTGAAGAATGTGGCTACATAGCTTTTTGAACACAATCAACTGCAAGCATGCACACAAATAGGAGAAAATCCAAATCCATAACGCAGGTGAGACAACTTACATCTTTGGATCCCTGCGGTCCTCAAGATAGCGATCAATGGCCTTGTCGGTTTCCTCTAAGTTCTGAAATGGCCCACCCACATCGGGATACGTATGGAAATATCCGAAGATCGAGCACGATATAAAACCGGCGTCCCCAATCACGCCGCAACCGCTCGAATATCCTCGACACTTTGGAGGCTTAGTCTCATGCTCTTTTGTCCTCCTCGGCACCTGAACACATTATCAATGTGTTCTTGCCAAGTTATAATTGATAGTACAGAAGAAAAAGGCTAATATAGGCCAAAAAGTCCGACTGAAAGATAGTAGTGTATCAAAACGATGAGGGAACACACTCCCTCCCCAAGGATTCATCAATCCAAGTTAAACAAGAGGAACTAACTATTCGATTTCAATACATACGACGAGCGGGAGCGTTCTTGAAGAATCTTCACCGGGCTCGTGACCGCGGCGCAAAGATCGATTGGGAGGCATGGGGTTCTTTGGGCAGCAGAAGGGGGGGCTAGGATTTGGCGATTTCTTCGGGACGGGGACGCCGGGTGCCGGGGACGCATCGGAAGAGGCGACCACCTCGCCTTGGCGCGGATCTCCGCGAGGGAGGCGGGGAGCGGGCCCAGACAACCTCCACCGCTCCGACGCGGGCGGAACTTCGGTGATGTACAGGACTACTCGTGCTAGGCACGGGATGCGGCGGCCATGGGCTGGGGGCGGGGGGCACGGGGTTGGCCGAACTCGGGTTGGCAGATTTATGACGGAAAAAGAAGTGACAGTAGAGGGAGCACTTCTCTTTTTTTTTAAGACATAAAACTAAAATAGATTTTTTAATTATAATAACATTTACTCACTGTCCCTACTTATTTGTCACTGTTGATACGGTGTGCCATGAGTTTGACTTGACTTGTAGAAAATTCGTGCAATAGGTACCGGCAAACAAACCGGATTACGTTCAAAAAAAGGTGCGCGAGAAGGAGAACTCGCCGAGGCACCGGCCACGGCTCCTCCCCGTCGGTGTCCTCATCGACGCCTGGTGGGTGAGGGGCTGGCCTCAAGCCCGGCGATGGCCGGGCCGGTGTTTCCCAGTAGGTGGTGTGTCCCCCGGAGCTAGGGTTAGGGTTAGGTCTATGTTAGGGTTTCCGACGATGGCGTTGAGGCGGTGGCGGCGTCATCGTCTAGGAATAATGTCCTCTCACTCTCTTCCCCATCTCGGCGGCGTTTGGTCTCCGTTGCCGGCGGCGAGGGTGTGGAGGTAAGGTCCGTTCTTGGATCTTGTTTAGGAGTGTTTGGTTGGCGAGGTCTTCGCGCCTTGGTGCGTGGAGGCTCCCGCCCCTACTTTCGTGGATGCGGTGGTGGCCTGCGGGTCTTCAAGAAGATTGGTGGTTCGACCAGGATTCGCTTCACTGCGGCGACGGAGGATGCTATCGTCGGTTCCACCATCGTCGTTTCAACGGGATAGTGATCCGACGGATGGGCGTTCAACGACTTCTTCTACTTTGCGAGATCGGCGTCTGGCGCAGTCCACCTCAACGACGGGGTTTCCTCCGGCTTTTGGTGCTTCAGGTTTAGTTACGACGACCGGTGGCGGGCGGGCTTATTTGGCGGTTTGCGGCTGGTGTCCGTTCTAGAAGGGTCTAAGGACCGGTTTATAATTTTCTTATTTGCTAGGGTCCTTGTAGATTATAGGCGGGTATCTCGTCATACGTATCCTTATACGGTGCAATATTTATATCTTTAAATAATTTTTAAAAAACTAAAGTTATTTTTTTTTCAATAATTAAATTATGTGCTATAAATATTAGTATTTTTTAATCTATATTCAATTCAAGTTGTTTTTGGAAGAGCAAGCTACCGTTATTTAGGGACGCTCGAGTACATTTTTTAAAAAGAAAATCAACAATCAATTTATTAATCTCCCATTATTAATATTTAAATTTATTAATAAAACTAAAAGATTGACATTTTTGGTGCGACAAATGATTTAGTACTTCAGTCTATCGCCTGCGAAACCTGTACTCACATGCGGGGAAAAACTCCCCGTCCGCTCCCTCCCAAAATGGCGGCCTAATGGTGACTTCGAGAATCTCGGATCCGTGGGATCTTCCCGGTCATTCGGAGGTGCTCATAGGGGTAGGGTTTGCGTACGTGTATTCGAAAGGGGTGAGTATGCGTGTGTGTTGTGGCGTCTGCGTTGCGTTGTCTTGTGTAATTTAAAAAAAAAACACCGCAAAAATCCCGCCGGACGACCTCGTCAAGCCGTGGAAATGGGCGAGAAGGAAGACCTCGTCGACCACCCCCAGCGCGAGTAAAGTTATGTTTTTCGGCCCAATTTCATGTCGTGGCCCAGTACGGCCTCGTTCAGCGCCTCCGCTGTTTCTCCCGTCCCCACCCCTTCGTTGTTTTTTGCCGCCGGCATCGGCAGCGGTTGCGACGGGCACCCACAATGTCATTTTCCACTTCCCACTTCCTCCCTCCCTCCCTCTCGCCTGCGGCGCCTGACGAACTCTTTCCCGTTGCGCTCTCTTCCTGACGGCAACCTCCTCCGACCGTCCGACGAGCCCCCTGGGTTCATAGTTAGCCACCAATGCCCCACGATGGAAACTGCACCCCGCCGGTGCTATGCTGCAGCTGCTATTCATGAAGCCACCTAAAACAAAAAGTATGTGTGCAGTTGTGTATAGAGTATTAGTTTATGAACTTACTCATGCCGGTGGTGTTGATCAGATCATTTGAAGGGGTGTGACCTCAAATTGTTCTGAAGATGCCATTTGCAAAACAGCAAGGCAAAAATATAGTGATTAGCAAGTGAAAAGCATGTAAGCGCATAACCTAGGATTGGAAGTACTGAATGAAAATGAATAAAAGGTGATACACGTTAAAATTATTGTATATAAGTATCCTTATATAATTGTGTTATTAATTTCATTTTCTAGTGTTTCAAGTATACAATATAAAATGGCTATAGCACCTGCCACACAAGGGACTCACGCCTCCCTTGCTGAGGACCTCGTTTGAGTATTGATGTTTCTACTGCTGATTTGATGTTGGAATTATAGGATAGTTAAGGAAGAACACGCACAAGAGAGTTTACACAATCGTCACATGGGCGAAGCTACATTGTAGTCACAAAAATTTGAAAACCCCTTGTTGGAAACAAAAATTTCACCATTATTGCAAATTATTTTTTCACACCTTTATGAGTAAGGTATCCTCTAACTTGCTCTAGCTTAAGCCACACCAATCATTTCGGTTATAATATACTACATGATATATTTGAAGTATCCTTTGGCAAGTATAACAGCTCGGACTCCCATAAAAAATAAAACAAATTTACATCCTCTCATTACAAAAATAAATCAAACTACTCCAACTCCATTGGCTTGGGAGACAAGAAACCTTAAAAAGCCATAAAATCCACCATCTAGGATCATCATCTCAAAACAGATATGCCACGAACACAAACTCCGATCTGAATGAACAGGGCCATCTCACCATCCACCGCCCGTCATCCTCATACCCATCACTTTTATAAAGAGGAATAAACTGCTAAAACTCCACATGCAAACATGATAAAATTGGCGCCGCCGAGTCCGTCACGAACTCATCGCCGCTGCGTCTTCACCAGATTCATCATGGGGAACAAGTCCAACCGACATCCATAAAGATATCGTTGGAAAAACTAACTCTCACTAGCCCACCGCCATGGCTGCATAGAACCACTTGTGAGACAAAAGAAGGGCTGGAGTACCTATTATCCATCAATGATGACGCTTTCGTCTTTTGCCATCACCGCCGAGAAACAACATGCTCCATTGCTCCATCGATGATCTCGACGACGCCCTTACGCCCGTGGGCTAATCTCTTCGACATGGATCTCGGGAGAAACTTTGAACCTTAAAGACTTCGATCTACTAGGAAAAACTTATTAAAAACGATGGATCCTCACTCCTTTCAACCCCAGCGTGATGCGGAGAAGGGAGGAGAATCAGCAGCGATGGTGAAAGCGAGAGGAAGGTATGTCGGTCCTTATCCTGAGCTTTAACCCGCCATGGTTGTTTGGCTAGCTGCCCTCCGTCGTACCTTCGACGTCGCTGCCTGCAACCTTCCTCAATTGTTCCTCGAAGGTCCTCGTTCCACGCACGCAAGTTCCTTGCTTAATCGGCGGAGGTCACGATCATTATGTCCCAATAGTGTAAGACCAGTCGCGACAGATCGATTTGTTGGGTTGGCAACAGATTTGTTGGCTACATGCCTACATACAAATCAAACTAGCATTGTAGTGTTGGCGTGTTGTTTTCTATTTTATTTTCAACGCTGCTTCCAAACCGGCGGTGGTGCCGATTAACGTCACCACGTACTATTGTCAATGCCTCAATGGTGTCGATGGACGATGGAGGTTTCCGAGCTGGCGGTGACAAAATAATAACTGGAGCAAATACGTCGTCATTGGTGACGATTGACGAGCGGGCGAGCGGCCAACGATAAACCCAACACGATGCGAACCACAAAAGTCCACAACAACGTATATGTATATATACATACTTTGGCACTAGCAAAACGAGAAAAGCACAAGCAAAAAGGTCTTTTGCTAGCTCTAGTAGATCAGGCGAAGATGAGGCGGGGCGCTTCAGTGGAGTTTTCATCTACATTGTTTGGAATTTATGGAAGGAGAGGAATAGGAGGATCTTTGAAACGCTCACAAGGCGGCACACCGGGTAGCCTCCATGACAAAGAAGACATAATGCAAAGGCATAGAGCAATGGATTGGCAAGGGCAATGAACTAGTAGTGACTTGAGTGTAATCTTTTTAGGTCCCAGGACCACTTTATGTGCCCCAGTGGGGGTCTTTTGTACATAAACCTCTTTTTCCTTCTTAATTGAGCGGCAGAGCTCCTGCCTTTTACTTTCAAAAAAAGATCAGACGAAGATGAGGACACTAAGAATCGATGAGCTGCCGGCTCAAGAAGTGGTTGTGGACGACGACGACTTGCCGCCGCCGCCGGACAACAACAAGACGTCATGGCCGGAGGTGCTGGGCTGGCCGGAGTTCACCGCAGCGTTCAGGATATGTTATCAGGCCGGAGGTCACCGTATACTTCTTTTTCGTCGGAGAGACCCAGCCGCCGGGATATGACTCTAAACGCGTCGTGGTCTTCGTCGACGCCAACCTGCTGGTCGCCTTAACACCGCTGCTTGGCTAGGTCTGATCCGATCTGTAGCTGTTATATCTATCTATCAGGCTCTAATATGCGCCGTGCTAGCGACATATATATACTCCCTCCCTTATAAATTATTATAAGTTATTTTGGCTTTTATGAGTGCAGGAGTAGTAGCTGCTAGCTGCTTATGTACGGGATCTTATAAAGTTTTAATTTCATATAATTTTGTCTTCATCCAAATAAAAAAATATATATATAAACGTTATGACTTTATTTGTGCGGCAATTAATTATAAAACCAGTTGGTAAAAATGGACCATCTCAAATGTGTGATAATATTGAGAGGTGATTAGCTCAAGTAACCAGCTCTAGAATCGCTTTTTTAAGACATGACGGCTGGCTTAAGTCCCCTCTACAAATAAATAGGAGACCTGACCAAGGCCTCTTTTGATAACCTTTTCTTGCAACCCGATTCCAAATGCGTTGAGATCAAGCTCACCCATTCTCTCTTTATACCTATATTTCCTCGACATAGACACAAGTCAATAGTGCCCCGACGTTAAAACATTCGCACGCCACACGCTAGGCCCCTCGCGAGTAGTTGCAAGCCCATTCGCGCTCTTCAATCACTGTTTCATCGCGGCGGAGCGAGCGACAAGAACCCGGTATGAAATTCGCTCTCACTTGTGTTCAAACTCGGGACACGAGGGTGCCATCGGAAAGCTCTAAATGATTGAACTAGAGTCCTTTGGTGACCCTCATCTTCCCTACCACACATCAACACTAGCATTTCATGATTTTTCACGGCATTCATCTACTTAAACGTTTTGTTCCCTAAGTAATATGCTACTCCCCCGTCCTTAAATCATAAGGCGTTTGACTTTTTTGACACCAACTTTGATCCATCACTGTCTTTATTCAAAAATTTTGTGCAAATATAGTCAAATTTAAGTAATTCTTAAAAGAATTTTCATTAATAAAGCAAGCCACAATAAAATAAATGATATTTTGCACAATTTTTTGAATAAGACGAATGGTCAAAGTTGGTGTCAAAAAGTCAAATGTCTTATAATTTGGAATTGAGGGAGTAATATTCAAGAATTGAGTGGGTCCATAGTTAGCCACCAATGCCCCACGATGGAAACTGCACCCGCCGGTGCTATGCTGCAGCTGCTATTCATGAAGCCACCTAAAACAAAAGTATGTGTGCAGTTGTGTAGAGTATTAGTTTATGAACTTACTCATGCCGGTGGTGTTGATCAGATCATTGAAGGGGGGTGTGACCTCAAATTGTCCTGAAGATGCCATTTTGCAAAACAGCAAGGCAAACATGTTGTGATTAGCAAGTGAAAAGCATGTAAGCGCAGAACCTAGGATTGGAAGTACTGAATGAAAATGAATAAAAGGTGATACACGTTAAGATTATTAGGGGTGCGACCTCAAATTGTGCTGAAGATGCCATTTGCAAAACTGCAAGGCAAACATAGTGTAGTTTTTTTTTTTACAGGAAAAGGTAAACATATCGTGATTAGTTGCCAGTGAAAAGCATGTAAGCGCAAAACCTTACACGTGGATTGCAAGTACTGAAAATCAATAAGATATGTTTGTACTGCTGATTTGTTGTTAGAAGTATAGCATAATTAAGAGCACGCACAATCTGAGTTTACACAGTTAGGTCACTCAGTTATAATATGAATGATATATTTAAAGTATACATTGTTTGCAAGTATAAACAGCAGTATATAATAACAGCTCGGACTGATTAAAAAAACAGCTCGGACTGGGTACGACGCCAACATGCATGCATAGCTTCTCTAGAAGGAGGTGCTTGGCTCTCTACTGCCACTACCCACTATACCAAGCACTGACCACAGTCACCATCAACAACGGCAAGGGTACCTCTTCCTGGTTCGATGCTCTCCAAGAAGACGCCCTGGTCGACCAGTATCCACCTTTATTCAGTCGCAACAAGAAGGAAAACAGCACGGTAGCTCAAGTGTATGCAAACGGATTTGAATTCACTGATCCATTCGTTTGGCAATTGTCTGCTCCGGCTCAGCTAAAATTCAACGAGGTACAAACTGTTCAGCACAGTGCTTTATCAGAGTGTCCAGATACCCGACATGGCCCTTTTCTGCGCGGCTAATGGGAAACTTGACTCAGGGAGTTTATAAAGGATACTCATGGAAAGGAATGGATCTCCATGCCTTCACCTGTTCGCCGTTCTAGGAATGGACTGGAATTCGGCTTCCAAAAAAACACAGCACCCGCTACCTACCTGGCTCCAACCCTGTCTAGCTAGAATGTCTCCAGGAAAATTCCAAGACAACACTTTGGGACGCTGGTTTGGTTTTGTTGGCAGCTGTGGAGATGACGAAATGGAGTCATCTTCAGGGAAGAGGACCCTTCCCATCCGGCGAACACTCCTGAGGCGCAAGGTTCAGCTTGGGAAACACAGCAGCTGCATGACGAGATAGTAGGAACATGGGTGATCCTAGCGCTAGGACGTCCCATGCGATCGAGGCCCATCGGACGCCCTCCCATCGGTACGGCCCACGAAAAGAAAAAGTTACATCCCACTCACTCCCCATCGGTACGACCCTAAAAAAGACGAGAAAAAAGTCAAATTCCTCTGCTCCCCTACGCCCATGCGCACCGCCCCACCTCCAAGGCTCCAACCTCGCCAGCAGATCCACCCGCTGCTGCAACAAATGAAAAAAAAAAAAAAAAAATCTAATGCAACATTAGATGTGATGATGATGAGATTTAAGAGAGAGAGACAGGGACAAGCAGTGTACTAGTGCTGTAGCGAGAGAAATTTGGGAGGGCTCACGGACAAATACAGCGTAGCACAGTCCTGCGTCTTGCTGAATCCACACAAAAATCATCCTGTGGTTCTTCGAATTGTAAAATTTGTTTTCTTGTAATTCTAAAATTTGTTTTTTCGCAGCAGATCCACCTGCTGATGCAACAAATGAAAAAAACATCTAATGCAACATTACAAAAACATTTAATGCAACAACGAAAAATATAAATAGCAACATTGAAAAAATATCCACTGCACCACTGGAAAAAAGACATCCATTGCAACAACAAGAAAAAACATGCAACAATGAATAAAACATATTGCAACAACGAAAGAACATCTAATGAAACAAATGAAAATAGTCAAAATACAAACTGCAAACATCGAAAAAAATGATGCTGCAACAACTTAAAACTGCTATTGCAACACCTCAAAAACGTATGTTGCACAAACAAACAAAAAAGGAGGAGAGCCCGGGCTTGGGATCGGGGTTGCCTATCGTCGCTCTGCCTGGAGGTGCCGCCACCGTTGCTGCTACTCCGCCCGTCGGGGTGGTGGAGGCGCTCGCCGCTGCCGCCGCCGCTCCGCCGGTCACAGTGCTGGAGGTGCTCGCCAGGTGGGGGAGCAATAGCACAAGGTGGAGGGGAAGCACATGGGGCAAGGTGGGACGCGCTCCTCCAGGGGTGGCGGCGGCGGTCCCCTTCCCTGCCTCAACCATGGAGAAAAGGAGGTCGCTGGCGTTGGATCGATGCAAGTGATGGCGAGGCTCCTCGAGGCATGGGGGAGATTCGCGGTGCCGACGTGCTACTCCGGGCGCGACGAATTGGCCGAACTCGCCTCCAATTCGATGATGAATTGCAGCGCGGCCGGAGCTTGAAGCTCCCGGCCATGGCGAGCGCTCCACCAGCGCCCTCCACTGGCGGCGGGCCGCGCCGCCTCGGCCGCGCCCTCCACTGCGGCGGGCCGAGATCTCCCCAAGGCACGTGGAGGTGGCCTCGCCTAACAGTGGCGGCCTCGCCAGGCGCGCGGAGGTTGCCCGTCCCTTCTCCATCTCGACGGCGGCTGCTGAGAAAGAGATAAGAATGGGAGAAAATATGTGGATGGGGAGGAGCATGCCGACATGCGTATCTGTTTGAGTGGGGCGTCATGCTCCAGTAAAAGCAAAGGGATACATGCGCGTGGGATGTGGGCCTGGCCCATGGGAGCCTGGAGCACGTGTCCGATGGTTGTTGGATCGTTGGGACGCTCCATCTAAAGCATTAGAGCAAGATTAATAATCTCGCCGGCGAGCGGGCGTATAGAGCTCCAGCTCAACTCAACTCTGCCACGGTCTACTCTATCGTTTCTTTACCGATTTAATGCTTCGCTCTCCTTGTGATGGCGAATGGGAGTCCAAAGAATCGTCTTTCATTTAATGTCATGCCATTTCCTCACGGCTGTCTCCCAAGTCGCCGCAGCTTCTCTCTCTTCATTTCTCTTTCTTAAGATCATTTTTCCTCGACTCGGGTCGACGATCGCCCAGCTCACGTAAGCTTATTATACTTGCTCTTACCGTAGGAACATAGGAGAGTATCGGTGTAACTTGTTTGCTACGGCGATTTAGTCTCAAAATCCATGTAAAAGGCTGTAAAGCTTTTGCTTTTAGCTGAAGGCCAGAGGCAAGGGGTTGGAATTAGGGCTGTCTCCGATGGCAACAAAATATTAGAAACAATTCTATTGGCTAACAAATGTCAGCTTTTACAAATCGCTAGTTAGATGAGACATCTAAATAAGAAAAAAATAAAACACTATAGTTGAGAGTTATGTGAGAGAGATGTTTTTAGGAGAGCGGGCTAGATTAGATATTTATTAGTCGCTAGCTATTTGAGAGTCGCTAGCTATTTGGTCTCTCTCCTCGATAGCCAATCAACATGTTATTCTTTTATATTATTTTTATACCTCATCTAGCTAGCTATTTCAAAGTGCCAATTTGATAGCCGCCAATAAATTACTTCTAGCTATTTGGTCACCATTGAGACGCCCTTAGTTGTTAGCTACTACTATGTTCCAGCACATTGAAGAGAATAAAAAAAGTTATTTAGATCCACTTTTTTGTTTAATCATAGTGCCTGAATCAGACAGCAAGATCATGTTCAGTATTGAAAAATCATAGATTCTACATGACATAATCATAATTTATAACTGCAACACATATTAGGCGCATGGAAGTTTTACTAGTAATACATACACAGTCATCAGGCATAAGTTATATCAACCAAGAATTTGTCAATCACATCTGCCTCTCTACCATATGAAGTCTTCCTAGCTGCTAGCCAAAGCAAGAAGGCCAACAGAACAAGTAGCGAAATCACATATCCTAAAGAGTTATGGAGGAGGATACGCCAGTGCCCACTAACACCACCTTCGAAGAACCTTCTCATGGTCCCTCACCCATAGAGGCTGCTGCTGCAAAAACACAATTTTTTGTTAAAATAAACATCAGAAAGAATTTGGGAACCCCTTTTTTGCTCTCATTGAAAATTTCACTTACTAGCCACAACCACAAGGACAGTAAGTTGCTCCTAATGGCTAACAAAAGAGCACTGCCTTGTTATCATCAGGTCCACCAGTTAATTATCACACTTGTACAAACTCACTAATTAAGTGGGTGAATCCAAACTCAAGAGGAACGCCAGTTATCTATAATTTTATCTTATCGCGTGACAGGGAAAGGTCACAGTAAGAAATTTCACAGGGTTAAAAATAAGAACAATGATGATATATATATCGAGCATACAAGCACATCAAGGTAGTGACCTTTTCATTCCCTCTACAGATGGATTGGTTCCCTCAATCAGACTAAATTTAGATCACATCTCAAGACCCCAACATTCCTCTCTAACATTTCTAACAAACAAATAAATTACTAAGTAGTTTTGACAGGATGGTCCATAAAAAGAACAGGGTAGCAGTACCACAGTTTTTAAAGATATGACCCATCAATACACCTTTATTAGAATATTGGCAAATCCAAAACAAAGCAAGTTGACTGAAACCTGGAACGCAGTCTCCAAATTTTGCAAAAAAAAACTAAATATATGAAAATATGCATCTCAATGTGTTATCTACAAAGTTTGCATAAAAAAAAAAAAGGCAATGTGGGAACTAGCTAGTAGCAGATCAAAAGGAAACCTACCAAAAAAGGCAAAAACAGTTATGTCCTCTTATCAAGCATCAACACAAAGAGGTGCCCTCTTGTTTGTACTCTGAAAAGATGACATAAACATGGGCACTTGAGAAACAAAAGAAGCAATAGTAGAAAGTACAGTTATTTAGGCTAGCACAATAGCTAATAATTTTAGTTTTCATCAAACAAATTCAGATTCAGTGCCCAAAAAGAAATTATTGAGCATTCAGCCTTGGTAAACTTTGAGCAGGAAGCCTCCTGGAATTCATTGTGCAATAACCAGGGACAATAGAGTAGCTCTATATCATAAACAGAATTTTCAGTCCAGTCAATACTACAACTAAAGTTGACAAAATCAGAGTTCAAATATGTTACGACTCTGGAAGGTACAATGATGCACAATAAAATTCAGATTCCTGAAGAACAAATTTACCCGACCAGAGATTAGTTGCACTTTATGCTAGGAAAACAAAAAAGGCAACTCCTGACCTTCAAAAAAAGGCAACTCCTATGTGCTGATGGAAATGTCACATGGTTGTCACAGGAGAGCAGCAAGATAACCAACAAACCCACACTCTCACTCAGCTAGAGGTATCATCTTATCTGGAGATACTGAAGGTCAGCTGTCTTTAACTGAAAACACTATCAAAAGTAATACACCCACCGCTGTGAAATCCAAGACCTACTTAACGATGAATACTGAGACAAGAGATCTGACAACGTTATGTGCTAACAGCCAAAAAGTTAAAAGAAAATTGATAATTATATTTTACTACAAATATCTTAGATTTACATAAAGTCTAGAGCATGGACTGCAACATACAGAATTTTAAGCGCAATATCTTAGATTTACATGCAAACAATAAACAGTCACATTGTAATATGAAATACCATTTTGAGGGAAACACAAACTCCAAATATTCTAATTACACAAATTCAATATCTTGCATTTCCAAATTAAATGTTAGCTAGAACTGAAATAAGGAATACACAGAACGGTAGGAAATTCATATTATAACAGCAACCATACTTTGAACTGCATTTAGTAAAGGAAAGGCTAGCATGAATCCAACAAAAAAACAGTAACACCCAACCATGTAATCCCCAACCTGACCCCCTCCTTAGTCGAAAAACAAATAAATCACGAATGAAAAAGGCAATCAAAGCCAGTTACTTGACAGTCTGGTCCACCCCAAATCAGACCCCTCCCCCACCCACCCCCAAAAAGACCCCGTGAAATCCATCCTTGAACTGTCCCCCTAGAGCAACAAAATTGCAGCCACCCCGAGCGCACTAGCACCCCACTGAGATGGCAAATTAGCAGCAGCATGATCAGATCAGCATTAACAAACAAAACAAAAAAGAAAAACAGGAAAGGACCAATGCTACCGGTATCACTCACTCATCTCCAGTATAATAATCGTGCAGAATACACACATCTATTCATACAAAAAACGAGAGAGTTACTAAAACATGGTAAGGCCTAACAAACCCCTACATCTGCACACCAACAAACTAAAAACAGAACCTGACTTAAAACTGAAATAGATTCTACTATGTTCCACTACATTGAAGAGATTTTTAAAAAGTTAGTTAGATCCACTTTTTTGTTTAACCATAGTGCCTGAATCAGACAGCAAGATCATAATGTTCCACAGTTCCAGTATTGAAAAGCATAGATACTACATGAAATAATCATAATTTATAATAACTGCAACACATTTAGGCACATGGAAGTTTTAGTAGTAAAATCCATACAGTCATTAGGCATAAGTTATATCAATCAAGATTTGTCAATCACATCTGCATATCATGCAAGAACAAGGTTTTCCATGCCTCTCCTTCAGCAAAGTTTGACGGCCGATCCATGAAGTGGTTAACATCCTGGACTATCAGGAGAATCTAGACCGACTAACAGCACTCGTATGTCCATAACACAACAGAAGAATCCAGGACAAGACCACTGTCTACCCACTACCGACTCATCGTCAGAAGTTAATTAAAAAACTGACATCTAATACTACTAGTATCAAGTTCAAATGTCAAGCTGAGGAGAGTGCAGGCAGAAGAACTCACCAACCAATTGGCTCAACGCTTTCTCTTGTGAGTCTTCCACTGCTTCACGACATGCTGGACAGCTTCCTTCAGCGTTGCTTTCCGGCCTTCCTTGTAGTTCCACAGCTCTGGTACTGGATAGCGGCCACTAGGATTGTACTCATTGATCTCAAGCAGTGCCTTGGTGACCAACCCATAAATTTCTTCACCGTGTTTTCTTTCAGCTCCTGGAGTATAGCATCGTCCTCTTTAAGAATTTCCTGATCCAGAGAATACCCACAAGATGTTAACATATATCATGCAACCGCTAGCAAAACCACAAGCCCACTATTAAGAAAACTGATGAGTGATGACTTAACGTTATAAACAGCACACAGCAATTGTAAGTGATCAAGGGCCATACCATTTCTTTCCCATCCACCACTTTAACCTTAAAAGGGTGCCAGTTTGGGTTTCTAATTTCTTCTTCCCACTTTGAACAAAGGAGAGCAGAAGTGACTGCTGCATCCTCTTTTGATAACCTTTTCTTGCAAGCGATTCCAAATGCTTTGAGATCAAGCTCCCCATTCTCTTTATACCTATATGTGCTCGTCCAGCAACAGCACGCTCCTCAAAAGCCCTGCAAATTAAAGCATGCAACAAACCAGAAAGAGAATGTGCATGAGATACGAGCAAAAGATACCTAGGTAGCATCACTGACTTGAGATCTGGTCAATCAATGTGGTAGCTTACATGTATTAGCTCCTTCCGAGGCGTGTTGCAACTCATCGTTGCTCTTCCTTTCCTTGGTAACCAGAATTTGGTTCAGAGACTCCATTGCTTCAGATTCATCCATCTTTTCTCTCAGCTCCTCAGCGAGTTCATCCATCTTCTTCTTTGATTCAGAATCCAGTTCGCCTGGCATATGCTTCATAACTTTCATTTTACTTTCCAGAGTTTGTATCTCAGTTCAAGCTTCTGTCTAGTATCCAATTGTTGTTGTAACCTGAGAATCTTTCCTAGAGCAGCTTGTTTCTCCCTCTGCGTTTCCACACAGCAACACTCATAGATATTAGATTCTAGAGAACAACAAGAAACAATGCATATTTGACCTTGGACCAAACCTTGTGTTCTTCCACAAGCTTAAGCACGTTCTCATCGGCCTTCTGTTGCTCCATTGTTGCCATCATAAGATGCTGAGTTTTAATTTTTGTTCTGCGCCCAACCACAAAAATAGTCTAGCATAAGTTGTATGAATTGAACAACTACAGGGAAATTACAATTGCACCCAGCATGTCATCACTAGCACCATAGAATGCAGTCAAAGTAGTGCAGAATATATTTGGCAATTGACAGCAATAGACCATCACCTTTTCCTTCTCTTGCTGAAGATTCCTTCTGTCATAATCCCTTTGCAAAGCAATGTCATCAAGCTCCCTGGATCTTGAGTCAAGTTCCTGCATCTTGGACTCCAAATCTTTGCGGAGTTTTTATTGTCATCGATGATCTTCTGCGAGTGCCTATGAGCAACTTGCTGCATCTTGCGAATTTCTGGTTAAGAAAAAAAGTGAAAAGAACATCAAACAACTAGAAGTTCCATGTACACTAAGAGGACAGAAATGAGGCCATGCACAGTACGAAACCATAAAGAACATATGAATAACAAAAGATGCACAGAAACCTTCATTATACGTCTGGAGGATCACCTCCCTTTGCTGCATCATCCTGTCAAGTGATTCAGTTGTCTCATTGCACTTGTGCTCCAATTCTTGCATGCATTTTCTTTACTTCAATCTGGCTAGCTAAAGTTGCCACGAGTGTATCAGTTTTACGGGTCCCTTCACTTTCAAGGTCATCGACAGTTTTAAGATCACCATTTTTTTCGCAAATGGTCTCCTATAGGCCCTTGGCTTCTGTGGTCATCAGCTTTTTGCAACCCATCCAAACATCCCTGACCCCTGTACTTCAGCTTCCAATCCTTTTTGCCATAGCCCTCTGCTTCAAAGTGATTTTCAAAGGGCAAGAGCATTTTGAAGCCGGTCCAGTCTTTGCAAACTCAACAATAGCATTGCCGGTGTGACCTCTGTAATTCCATAAGGGAATAACCTTCTGTGGGCAGAAGCGGGCAAGTTGCTCTTTAAGCCTATTTCCACTCTCTCCAACTTGCCGCCCATTCTTCCACCTCAGTGGGCACATTAACTAGAACGCCCATCCAGGGCCAGACAAACTGATCATCTGTGTTTACAAGATTCTGGGGCTCCATAAGCATCAAATGCTAGTCACACAAAAAGGAATGTTGTTAATTGTTATGCACTCCCTACAAAATTCCAAATTCTTAATACAAGGAAGCTACAGGCTAGCAATAAACCGTTTCACCTTTTTCCTTCTCTTGCCGAACATCCCTTCTGCCATAATCCCTTTGCATTGTCTCTATGGCCCGGTGACTGTCATGGAAAAAGAAAATATGAGGGCAGGCAGAGGTTGCTGTAAATTACAGGATGTAAAAAACAGGAATGACATGGTAAAGTATGTAAATATAATAATCCAAAAACTACATGCTTTCCAAAGTTTACAGATGTAGCCACCCGTCATGGCCGACATGGCTTGGCTTGGCGATGCTGCTTCACAGAGTAGCTATGACAGTTCAAAGATGGACGATTTTGTGCCCGGAGGACAAGAAGACCAAGTTGATCCAGATAATCAAGATGCTCAAGCAGGAGGCTTTGCAAGTGCTCTGGCTTCGTTGGCACTGACAGAAAGGCTCACCTGGGAAGAGTGTGCGATGGCTAAACCTCGTCAGGTGCTAGCAGGATGAGGAGCATCAAGCATAATGCAGACGGTCACAACAGGAACTCGAAGAGTTTTGGAGATCTTATTAAGTAACTTTTGTCGCAATTGCAAGTCTGAAAATGTGTGGAGTCGTTTCTGTATCGAGTGTAATAGACTTTGAGATGCTCTTCTAGCCAGTTGTGGTGACAATTGTGCTAAGGTTCAGGTTGCGAATGGCTTTGCCATCGCCAGGGCTGTAAAACTGATATAGACGGGGCTCTGCCCTTTCACTCAAAAAGAATGGCCGACATGGCACAGATACCCACGCTCAACCGCAACTAAGCACACAGTATCAATCATCGGTAAACAGGACCCTACGAAAAATTAAGGGATCTATTCTAAGACTTCAGAAAGCAATCCCCAGAAAAAAAACGGCCATTTCGGACGTACGCGTCGCGCAACCCAATCCAAACCCCAATCCTGAATAGATTCGGTCGAAGCCGAAATTCGAAAGCCAAGACCCTCCCGCACGTCGCCGATCGCCGCGTAGAGCAACCCGCATTCGCGATCCGCTCCCACGGGGCGGGCGACCTGGGAGTTGGGCACGTACGGGGTTTTCGTCCAAGCCACGCAGTAGTGCAGGCCACTTCACGGACGCAGGTGAGAGAGGGAAGAGGAGGAGAACGTGGAGGAAGGGGAGGGTCGACGAGGCTTTTTTACCTCCGGCGAGCGGCAGTGGTGGTGGCGGTGGCGGCGGCGGCGGTCGCCGGTCGGTGGCAGCGGAGTGCGGGGTTTTGTGTGGGTGGACTGGACTGGTAGAGCCGCAGCCCGCAAGCGAGAGTAGGGGACGGAGGAAAGTCTCGTGAACTCCTCCGGTTACTTTTTTTTTTTTTTTTTTTAGAAGCTGTCCCTTTTTTGTTTATTATTAGGTGAACAGAAACTTGGAATGGGCCTTTTGGACCTAAACGGCAAGCTGAGCAGCTGGCGCCAAGGGCTAGGCCCAATTTCAGACCTTGATGGACCGGGGTACACTAGGTTATTCGACCCATTAGGCCCAGTGTCGGACCTATCGAAAGCTACTGCAACTGTAGTGTTGGACTTGTATATACTTGTCATCTAATAGGTTGAAAATGGTTGCAGAGAATATGAATTGGAGATACATCAAATTTTGGTAGGATAAAACACTTTCTGGGCCTAATGGGTGAAAATGGTTATCCTCAACCACTTTCGTACGCGTCGCGTGTGCAAGGTTAAAAGATGGGTCATCATTTGATAGTTTAATCGTTGACTATAAAGATAAATTCATATGCCATAGCATCGTCATTTTCCTCTGTCATTGAAATGCGGTAGAAAGTAGGATTCGTATAGGGGGGGACAAACGTGTCAAAATTAACCGTCAACCGTTCGGGCCCAACCATCTATAAACAACCTAGGATAGACATGCTCCGACAAATGCTATCTTAGAAAACATTTTAGGACATTCGTCTTGGGCAATCGTATCAACAGAACTCCATCAGTTCATCTCAATCAACTCTTCTCTGTCAAAGCTTGATGAGCATCCTATATATCATGGTAATCTTCTCCTTTAAGGCTTTAATTAACTCGACACTTCAATCATTATAATAGTTCTTCCTGCAAAATTCATGAGAAAAGGCATTTAATAAACACCTGTTTTCTTTTTGTCAAAAAAACATTCTGTTTCTTTTTGCGAAACGAAGCTTAATATATATACGTACTGTTTTTTTTTTTTTTTTTGGCTGGAAACCGTTCAGCGCACAATCTTCATCGGTCTCATCATCTCGTTGTCTTCGTGGTCCAAAATCTGCATGTTTTTGTGAAACGGCACGGAAGTGTTTAGGACAGAGTGCAGAATGAGGCAGAGACAGAGGTAGAGGCAGAGGCCGAGTACTTACATGGCAATGGTACACGTAGCCCGGACCAGTGGTGACGTCGAAGGGGAAGCGGCTCTCCTCCGGCGACGCGGACGCGGCGTCTGTGAGCGGCTTGAAACCGCACGAGGATCCTGGTCACCGCGCTGGGCCGCACCTTGAAGACGTTCTTCCACCCGCGCTCCTGCCGCGGCACGACGTGCCTCCGGCCGCCGGCCAGGTGGCGGTCGATCCCGCACGCGCGCGCGTCGTTCCGGCGCTTCATGCAGTCCCTGAACTCGTCGACGCGCCGCAGGGACCGCTGCTCCAGCACGGCGAACACCGCCAGGTGCACGTGCAGTGGGTGGTTGTCGTCCGTGAGGTTGATCACCTCCCACACCTCCGACGTGCCTTCCCTCGGCGTCTCCGTCACCGGGTCCATGTACGAGCGCGCGTTCAGGTACAGGTGCGTCGGCTCGTCCGTGCCGGGCTTGGTGTACTCGTACATGGTGATGCGCCGCGTCGTGGCCGCCTCGCGCGCGTCCGGCCGAGGGTAGTGCGGCATCAGCGTCGCAGGCACGGTCGAGGTGTCCGGCTCGTCGCCCGTGGTGGTGCCGCTGCCGCCCTCGATCACGAACTTCATCACGGCGATCGTCTCCGCCTTCTCGCCGGGGTCGCCCGGGTACGGCGCCGGGGCGTCGTCGCTGAGGATCGCCGTGGAGGCGGCCGCCCCACGAAGTCGACGACGACGTCGGCGATCTCGGACGGCGCCAGCAGGAACTTGTCGGTCGCCACCGGCCTGGCGAGGTACACCGAGTCGGACGCGACGTGCACGAAGCGGAGCCCCGCCGAGAGCGAGAGGCGGAAGAAGCGCGCGTTGCTGGCGTTGAGGATGCGGAAGCGGTAGCGGCGGCGGCGCACGCGGAGGTACGGCCACGCCTTGCCGTTGACGACGACGACGGAGCCGAAGTACTCCGGCTGCCACTGCGGGTGCACGCCGGGGTTGTTGCCCGTGCGGTTCATGAACAGCGCCCCGTCGGCGGCGCGGAAGTCGCGGTCGAACAGCACCCAGGTTCCGGTCGAACGCCTCCCCGACGGCAGCTTCAGCGGAGCCTCCTCGCCGGGGCTGGCCACGCGGTACGCGCCCATGAGCCCCGCCAGGATGTTGACGCGCGTCAGGCCCATGGCGTGGTCGTGGTACCACAGGTTCCCGGGCGGCTGCTGGTTCGGGTACGCGTACGGCGGTGGCGAGAAGCGCGGGCCCGTGGCGGCGAGCCCGCTGGTGAACCAGGCCAGCGAGTGCCCGTCCGAGGAGGAGTGCTGCACGCCGCCGTGGAGGTGGACGACCGTGGGGACGCCGCGGCCGCCGGGCGCCGCCGCGGTCGTCAGCGTGGGGTCCCACGGGAGGAAGTGCCTCGCCGGGAGGTGGTTGGTCCACGTCACGTGCGTGGGGACGCCGCGCATGGCCTCGATGGTGGGGCCCGGAACCGTGGCGGTCTCTTGCAGGTGCCGTAGGCGAAGACGCGCGCGTCGCCGGAAGGTCGCGGTGGAATTTCTGACACAAATCATCACGTAAAGAAAAAGACCAAATAATTCGTTAATTTTTCACATAATTTTTTCACACTAGAAATGGTCTTTTTTTTTTTTTTCAAAACTTGCTGTATCGCGACGCTGGCAAAGTGACAAAGAGGGAAAACACACATGATGCTGCTACGAAAGTCTCCAAAAAGAAAAATCCACTCGAATGGGCTCGCAAAGCTGTGAATTATTGTCTGCCATCGATGATAAGGTGGGGTCGGGTTCGTGGCCAACGAGCTGACTCGGTTCAGTCATCGTGGCCCGTGAATGTGATCGACGATGCAGACGGGGTGCGTCCACTTCATTACCCTTGACGAATTTAGTTTGTGTCCAAATGAAAGTAAAAACAAAATTACAAAACTCTCAAATTCATAAGTCAGAGAGTATTTTTTTTTGTGTGCTGTTGTCCATTGGAACTGCCCGCTAGCTGTTAGGGATGGATTTGGATGTGTCTAGTTTTTTTTTAGCGTCAGTATGATGTCTATATTCATATCAAATTATTATAATATAGATGTTAAATAGATCTACATTATAAAAATGAAACATCAAGCATTTTCTGTACTCACGAAGAACAAAATTTCTCATGAAATGGTCTACAACTTAATCTAGGACTAATTAACAATGTTAATTTTTAATATAAGAACCATGCATATTGATCTACATCTGTCCCTATTTCAAGTCTCTTTCGTTCTCCTTTTTCACCCATGCATAGTCTACATCTGTCCCTATTTCAAGTCTCTTTTCGTTCTCCTTTTTTTCACATGCTTTTCACCCCTTCCCTGATTTCCATCCGGGATTTTTTTTTTGTTGTTGTTGTAAAAGGTATATATTCCGTATGTATGTGCTACAATAATGCCGCTTTAAGACGATCGATTCAGTGCAGAAGGCCTAACAACAAAATAACATTGTGGAACGCATCATGAGTCAGATTTGCCGTGCTGTTTCAACGACTCGCTAAGCACACACAAATCCTTGATATTGGACGCCAGGTCATTGTTTGCCGAATTGTTTCTAAGCCCTCGAATTTCCCTTTCGTTTCGTATCACTCGTTTTGACGTACTAAGTTGAACAATCGTGCTTTGTTCAGAGGACATCGACCATGTCAATAGAACTATATACATCATGCATCTAAACTATTCTATGACACGCCAAAAAAGACTATCTAGTCTCTGATGGAAGTAAAGGAGATACTCTTGATTTTCTACGCACGGCGACACATGGCGAACCTAGGGCAGGAATTAATCTAATCTAAGACATGTGTAATTTTTGTGCACCCAGCCACGAACGTAGGTAAAAGGTGTAGTGTTACG
This sequence comes from Hyparrhenia diplandra, assembly GCA_015847255.1. Lineage (NCBI taxonomy): Eukaryota > Viridiplantae > Streptophyta > Magnoliopsida > Poales > Poaceae > Hyparrhenia > Hyparrhenia diplandra. The sequence continues at coordinate 81,833 of JADLZK010007848.1, forward strand.
ATAGAGCACTTACAGGTGGTGGTGTCGTACATGCCGATGGTGAGGTTGCCGGCGACGAGCGCGCCGCCCTCCCGTGACGCCGTACCCGCGCAGCCTTGGCATGTCCGGCAGCTCGTCCACGAACTCTCCAGCTGCCGCGGGTCAGAAGCCCGCCGCCGCCGTCACTCTCCTCGCCCACAACGAGCACCACCGCTGCCGCCTGCAACAACACCATCGCCACGGCGAGCAAGCAAGCAGAGCCAGCAGGAAACCTCCTCTCCGCCATTGCCGCGACAACTCCGGAGCACACCGTACCTCACTGATGATGTGAAGAAGAGGATATATAGGGGACTTGAAGAGAGGCGGGGGATGGATGGAGGTTTTTCTCGGTGGAGACCTCGGACTTCGCTGCTAGCTAGCTAGCGAGGTGCTAGCAGGTAGCTGGTTGCAAGCAATTTGGTTCTTGGTTTTGAGGGCACTGACCGGTAGATGACAAGATAAAAATCTAGAGATTGGCAGGGGCAGGGAAAGGGACGGCCCGGGCAGGAATCTCTCTTTAGACTTGCTTGGGAGGTGTCGACGATTTCTAGTGGACGACGAATTTCCTCTTTTGCTGTGGGAAAGATGTGGGCATTCTCTTCTCCCCTCGATTTTTTTTCTTCTCCCCAGTTGTGTCAAGCATCAGAACAGTAGTAGGAACTAGGAACAACTTTTATGCTGGGATGCATTTGGTTTAGGGAAAGATGGGACGGGATGATGGCATCCTACACCGGAATAAAGGTTTAGTTCGCTGCTCGAAGTGGATAATAGGTTAAAGTTTTCTTTTATCTAATATAGGTTCTACTAATCAATTAGTAGCCTCTATTAGTTTTTTAGTTAGACCAGTAAAAATTTTTTCTTTTATTCAATAGGTTCTACTAATCAATTAGTAGCCTCTATTAGTTTTTTCGTTAGACCAGTGATTAGTTAATATTTTATGCCTTCTAATTAATTGACACCCAAAACATGGATTGAACATTAGTTTGGACCATCCAAAGAGGCTTGATCTTACCTTTTTTAGTTAGTTGAGGGAAAAGGATCGTCCTATTGTATGTTTGCTTGAAGGATGGAGGGAGAGAGAGCAGAAGATTATTAAGTCTTATGTTAGCAATTGTTAGTGCAGAGCCAGCAGGTCAACCTATCCTCAAATCTCTTTCTTCCCTCTCTCCCACCATAACGCCTGTCCGTCTTGCTCACATGCCCTATTGTGCTTGGCTGCTGCATCATCACAACCTTCGTGGACTTCATGGTGTAGCTCCCACTATATAGTTCGCCCCTAGCTACACTGTCCCCCACCAATTCGCGGATCCATGTAGCTCCATCACCTGTGATAGTAGTTGTTGCTAGGCCTGGTCGTAGCGACTTGAATTAGACTGCCTACCATGCCACCCACCCCCACCCCGAAGGCTCCCTTCCCTCATCCCGCTCACTCCCTAGGTGTGCAAAGCCCTCTAAGAAGGAAAATGAAGAATAGTGCCAAAGAGAGAAGATGGCACAGGAGGAGTCTTGAATTGATAAAGATGGCTCTGTCACAAAGATAAAGATGACACGTAACGGTGTTGAAGTGGAACAAATTAGCTTGCACTATTCTGGAGGATGCTCGTCCTGGGCATCTCATAGGAATGTTCCTAGGAGAAACGACCTCATTCCACCTATCCTCTCAAACATCATCCAATATAGGATTGTCATGTCGTGTCTTACCATATCCTCATACCAAGATGTTGTTGTGTAACATTTTAGATAATAAAGGGATAAATTTTACTCATGTCATGGATGCAAAAAAATGCCATCATAGCTAGTTGTTTGAATACCACATGGACCTTTGTAGCTAAATTTATCTTTGCAAAATGATTTGACTAATTCCTTGAGGTTGATCTTAAGTTTTTGGAAGCCTCCACTCAACTAAGGGCATGTTTAGATATTATGGCTAGTTTGGACTAAAAATTAGCTCAAATTAGCTATGGTTGGCAAGCTAGATGGCTAACAACTAGTTAAATATTTGGCCAAAAGACTAACCCACCTATTAGTTGTTATGTTTGAATCCACTAGAGCTAATTTCAGTAATTTTTATCTATCTAGCAACTAGCTCTCTTGTAATAGACAAGCTATAAGTCTAGTGTGTAAAGCGCACATGGTAGATGGTTTGCCAAAATTCAGTCTGTGACCTTGATAGAGCACGAGCATGGAAAATAAAATAATGGATGGTTCATTTAACCTCCTTCATTTGTTTGGTACTCTAGGAGTATTTAGAAATTCAAGAATATACATAATAATAACAACAAGTTATGCTGCCCTTTATCTGTACATGTATATATGGGTTATACATCTCTGAAGGAAATTGTTGACTTCTGTATAATAATCTGATGAAGCCATTTGGTTGCTTGTTAAGCCTGTTTGCTGACAACAAAAGTTTTTTTTTTTTTCTTGAAACAAATGATGTATTTCTTCCTGTTAAATTCTGTAGCCCAAGTAGTGGACGCATGAATCATCATTTAATCAGTTTCAACGGCCGAATCATTGCGTTGTCCTCATGATCCAAAAATCTGCCAGTATTAATCAAAACAAACCAAGATTATTCACAATCAGTTGGTAATAAGCAATCAATAAGCAGATGCTTCAACTTGCTATTGGTTACTTACATGGCAATGGTAAACGTATCCTGGCTCGGCCGTGGCGTCGAACGGGTAGCTCCTGCCGGTGTCGACCATGAGGAACTTGACGACCACCGTCGTCATGAACCCCGGCGCGATCTTGACCACGTTCTTCCACGTCCTCTCGTGCTCCGGCACGGCCACCTCCTCCCCCCACGGCGTGCCGGCCCACCTCGCAGCGGACCGCGTCGTTGAGCCTCCATGCATCGCTTGAACTCCTCCAGGCCGACGAGCCCCCGAACGCGCACGGCCTGGAACGTGGCCAGGTGCAGGTGCAGCGGGTGGTTGTCCTGCGTGAGGTTGATCACCCCCCACCTCCGTCGTGCCAGCCCGCGGCGTCTCCCGTCGCCGGGTCCTCCAACCGCTTCCCGTTGATGTACAGGTGCGTCGGGTCGCCGGACGCCTCGTCCTCGTACTCGTACAACACGATGTACCGCGTCCGCGCCGCCTCTTCCTCGGCGACCTTGACGTAGTCCAGCAGCCGCGCCGGCAGCCTCGAGTGGTCGTGGCACGCCTTCTTCGCCGGCGGCGGCGTGTCCACGACGAACTTCATCACCTTGCCGTTGAGGTCGTTCGGCGCGTCGCCGTCGGGGAATGGGTACGGCGCCGTGTTGACGAGCTCCACCTCCTCCTCGTGGGTCGTCGACGTCGCGGACGACTCGGAGAAGTCGACGACGACGTCGAACGCCTCGGCCACGGCGACGAGGAGGTGCGTGGCGACGACGGGGCGGGGCAGGTAGCTGGCGTCGGAGCCGACGACGTGGAACGGGAGGCCGTTGGAGAGCGAGAGGTTGAAGAACCGGGCGTTGCTGGCGTTGATGACGCGGAACCGGTAGCGTCGGCGCTTCACGCGGAGGAACGGCCAGGCCTTGCCGTTGACGGTGACGGCGTCCCCGAAGTACTCGGGCTGCCACTGCGGGTGGACTGCAGGGTTGTCGCCGGTGCAGTTCATGTAGAGCGCGCCGTTGGCGTAGAAGCTGCGGTCGGCGAGGACCAGCACCCGGTCGAACGCGTCGCCGGCGGGGAGCCGAGGGGCGCCTCCACGGCGGGGTTGCGGAGGACGTAGGCGCCGAGGAGGCCCGCGAGGAGGTTGGCGCGGGTGAGCCCCAGCGCGTGGTCGTGGTACCACAGCGCGCCGCCGGGGACTGCGCGTTCGGGTACGCGTACGTGGGCGTCGTCCACGCGGGTCCCCGGTCACGGAACCCCGCGGTGAACCAGGCGTTGGCGTGCCCGTCGGACTGCGGCGGGTCGACGCCGCCGTGGAGGTGGACGACGGTGGGCACGCCGCGGCCGCTCCTGGGGATGGCGGTGGGGACGGTGGGATCCCATGGCAGGATGTGGCGGTCGGGAGGTGGTTCTCCCACGTCACGGACAGCGGGACCCCCTGTAGCGCCTCGATGGTTGGCCCCGGAAGGTGGCGGTCTCCGCCGACGTGCCGAACACGAACACGGTCGTCGCCGGCAGGTCCCGGTGGAATTTCTGCTTGCATTGCATTGATTGATTACGCGCGCACAACGAGAAATACAAAAGTCAACTTTCAATCAACAGTGTCACGCACAACTTAGATAGTTATATAGATATATAAATTGTGAGAAGATAAATACCCATTTCTTTTGGTACATGCCGATGGTGAGGTGAGTCGGCGTGGGGCGGCCGTGTTTGATGGAGTAGCCGAGGACCTTAGGCATCTGAGGGAGCTCGTCGACGTACATTTCCAGCGAGGCGGCCACCTGCTCAAGGGTGTCCTCCGACACCGGCGGCGGTCCCGGCGGCCTGAACCCCGTGGCAGCGCAGACGGCGGCGGCGACGAGGAGAAGAGCGGCGAGCTCTGCTCTGGCGGCGGCGACCATTTTGCCGGCCGGCGGGCTGTTATTGGTTACAGGACACCTCTGATTCTCTGAATGCAAGAGCCAAGACAGAATCAGAGATAAATATAGCAATCAGCCATCAGGCTGCTGGACTAGCCAGTAGTGCGTGCAGATGCAGGTGCACGCCATCATTATTTGAGCCCGCCGCCCAGGTAGTGCTATACCTCTATCGCCCAGCTAGTGCTATACCTGTATCTCATGCATGCTCATACGGAGTATCTCTATGGGCGTCGATCGGTGGTCTCGCGTCCCGTGTTTTCAATTTTGGAAATAAAAAAATTCTGAAACCCACTGAGAAAAGGGAAATTTTGAAATTCCCGAAATTTTGGATCAAATTTAAATTAAATTCAAGTTTTTTAAAAAAATTGACATGATTTCGCTTGAAACTATCTATAGTTGATCATACACCATAAATACACGAAAAATTTGACATGATTCCGCATTTCTATGGGGGCTACAGGCGACTCAGGTCGCCATGGCCCATGCGCGGGTGGCGCCATGGGAGCCGCCGCCAAGCAATAGAGGAAAGTCGGAGGCAGGGGGATAGAATGTGGATTTTGGGTGTGATTTTAGGGTTTGATAGGGCTATATATATGGTAGGCGACAAGAAAGTCAATTTTGGGTCATTTTAGCGCTATTTGAGGGTGGGAGACGAATTCACACGAAATTTTTGACCGTGGAGGATTTCTTTTTCGGTGCCCACCGAGAAACCCAAAGTTTCAGCAATTTCGGAAAATTTCAGCCGAAATTGAAAACCCTCGCGTCCGGACAACTTTTTATGAGAAGAGCACTCTACATGCATATTGGCGAGCATGCATGCGCGGTGCGCCAATATTCATTTGCAGATGCATGGTGCGCTACTACTCCAATCCATCTAAATGTTTATATGCATATGGAGCTCCCACTACGCTAGCTGTCGTCGAAGTGGTAGAGACTGGTGGCAGCACTTGGCTGTGCCACATGCTTTTATATATGTACTGTATGTCACAAAAATTGGCGACCTTTTTTGAACGGATGATGATGGTATAAGAGACATGCATCCTTGTGAAGGTATCTCTACGAATTCCTTTTCCATTGTTATGCATGCAAGTGGAGCGGTGGTTGATTGAGAAATTAAAAGCACGATATATTCAGAAAGAGCTAACAGTTCATGGTATCTATTTACATAGACGACTCACACTATTACTTACTATAGCTAGGCTTGAAAGCATGGGCAATCTGAGAAAAACAGAAATAAGCTGGTGATTCATAAACAGTTTATTCCTTCTAAACCAGATGTAGCGATGATTCACGCGAGTATGAGCCTGTTCTACTGATTTCGGCATGGGCTCAGGCTCGCCTTCAGCTTATTCTCTCACAGAATACTATTAAATCAGACGAAATCAGCCGCCAGCCGAAATCAGCAGAACGTGCTCTATCAAATTTCTGCAGATATATGGATAGATTTTTCTGGTCATTACAGCTACCAAGCTTAGCTTCCTAGTTCATAATCATCAAGAACTCCATGTGCGTGTATGCCTAGTGTGGAGCTGGATCTCTACGCTGACTTATATATACATATATAATGGCCATGCTGATAGCTAGGAAGGACGAAATGAAATGAAAACTGCAGTATAAATTATTGGTAATCAGATGAGCAGATGGATACAAACCAGTGCTGAATTGCTGATGAGATAGATAGTGGCGCATGCAGCAGCTGGGACAATAATGCTTGCTCGCGGCAGAACCTAGCTAGAGGCCTGCAGGTGCCGAGTACGAACAATTGTGAGTGTTAATTTGGATTGAACCAAGCTAAGCTACGGGCGCCCCATATAAATAGGCAACCATGAGGCCACACACACCGAGAAGCAAGTGATACATGATCCCCAAATTCCCAATTACGAGGAGCCATGTGATCTAGGCCTGGTCAGTATTTTATTAGATATAGATGAAGAAAGTTTCATGGGATAAAAAAAAAAAGAGTTGCATAGGAATGAAACCTATTTACACGTTTTAACATGTGAAAGTGTTTTGGAAATAGGGATATGAAATTTTCAGTGAAACTGGTCTAAGTACATGGATCGCGCGCATGGCTGGCGATTAATAAGTATCATTAGATTTGTCATGCAATATATTTTCATAGTATACCTAGGTCATGGATGTTGAAAATATTTTCTATAAACTTTTGAAAAAAAAAAAAACACCTTACGGGACATGTTGTAAATGGTTACTCAGATTTGGTGTATTTCGGTAAATGAGGAAAGCAAAACTTCGACAGATGTTTCTACTGAAGCGATGTTCTTAGTGTGAAACCAAAGCGCGATCCAAATCTTGAGTCGTTGCAGGCACGCATGCCTGAAGTCAAGCTACGGATCCGCGGCGGTGCGTCCCGATCTTCTTCTCCATGAAGTCAGCCATCCAAAGTCAAGCCAGGGTGTGGCAGAATAACGCGCCATTTGCCACTCAAAAAAAAAATGCTGCAAGTGCTGCGTGGTGCACGACGCCAGCGTAGTTCGCCTGGCAACGCCGTCTATCCGGTCGTCACTGAACTCGTACGTTCTGAGTCTGCGATTGATCGATCTTGCTGCTACTGTAATCAACGGAATAACAAACCTGATCCATTGCTACGAAGCCCCCCACAGGCAGCACAGCACAGGGTGTACTTGTTGGACTAAGATAACATTGCCAAGATCAGATTGGGAACCATGCCAAGATCACAGGACTCTCTAGTCAACCAGATAAACAAGAAGCTGGATAGTTGGGTATTTTAAAACTTCAACAACCCAAACACGGCACGGAGGGTAAGGGGCTGCAGGCCATTGCTGATGACCTTTTTTTTTCACAAGTCAGATTATCTGATCAAGAATCAGCAGTCCTTCCCGAAGATTAAATAAACAAAGGAAAAATGGATACGATTAAATAAACAAAGGAAAATACATTCCGAATTCCAAACTCAACATGGAAAAGGAATTGCCAAAGTATTTTTTTTCCCCACGAGTGTATATCCCCTGAAATCAACACGACATGGACCTCACACCTCTGTTCCAGGATTTTCTAGACCTGGTTCCAATATTGCCAATGCCTTCCTGATCTTTGAATTTTTTTTTTTTGAAAGACAATGCCTTCCTGATCTTTGAATTTCAGACACCATGCAAGTTTAACAAAACATCAACTGTACATGGTAGAGCTCAGTTTCATGTATATCAAATAAATCATTTGGAGCCATATTTTCCAAATGTTTGACTGAAACAACAAACTTTGAATGTACATTTATAGGAAAACAGCCTGCTGGTGTCACCATCTTTCTGAACAAAAAGAAACAGAAAAACAAAAATCCAAGTACAAGTCCCTCAATGAATCAGCTTTCTTTAACTGTTTCTGTTTTCCCAAGGTGCTCGTACTGGTCGCAGTCGGCTCCGATGTCCTTCAGGGCTGCAATCAGCCGTGGTAAAATCTTTGCTAGTGCAAGCTTGAAGCCAACAGAGCTCTTCGAGTGCTCCTTACTTCTGTCGGTGGGGCATGCATCGCCAGTGAGTGCCAACAACATTTCCTTGCAAATAGGCCTCACAAGCTTTAAGGATGTAGTGACCACGCTTGTGGAAGTGGCTCCTCACGAAATCCTCAAAATGCTGTGGTGTCATGCATTAAACAATTAGAAAATAAAGAGGTATTGAATAGATCTTAAACTAATAAAAAATTCTTTACTGGACCATATGAAGAAAAATGACCACTAGATGCATAAAAATTAGGAGTTTCTAGATTTTATTTTTGTTACATGCTTATCAATTTGGTGACAGATTCAAGTAACAGATTATAGGAATGAACGTGCAAACTGGATTAACTGGATAATGACAAGTGCAATAGCAAGTTTAATTACCAAAGGAGGCCGTCTCAATATATATACAGCATGGATTTCACGCTCAGCAGGTATGTATTCTCATTATACGGTACTGCATTCTTCTCCCCTTCAACAGTACCAACTTGCTTCTCGTACCCAGCCTCATTAAAATAGGGTTTTTCATTGAGAACCAATCCCTGAATTGAAACTAGTACTTGGAGAATACTCTGATGATGATGGATGCCACACTTCGTTCCCTCTGCCAGTCCAAGTATTTAAGAGACTTAAGCAAACCTTCCCGTCCACATACAGGTTTGGATTTACACGCAAAACCACCAGAATGATAGTATGCTGACTGCAGATTCAACAATGGTTGCCAGGATGAAAAAAAAATGCAGCACTGTCAGCAGAGTTTCGCTAAATATATTTATTTACAGTTTAAGTATACAGCAGTTACGAAAATGAAAAAACAAAGACAAAGAAAGATGAAAGATGTAGTTGTTGCAATTACCGGAGGGACTTCTGGATACTCAGGTGGAAGGTGGAAATCAAAGAAGAACAGGCCATCTTGGTAGGGTGTTCCACTTGCTCCAACAATTACAGCTCTCAAGAGATCCATGCGATCCTCAAATACCCTAACATAAATATAGTCTACAAATGCAGTGAAAGGAACATCAGCAAATCATAATGTGGTTGTCCTCAGGTTATTCTTAGTGTTTGTATTGAGTATTAGTTAAGACCTGGTAGGTTCTTCTCAAGTATGCTCCATTCCTGCTGTACCTTTTTGACCCACTTTCTTCCACCCGCACCCTGCCAGAACATTGTTTAACAATATGTAAGCAAGAAACCTCATGCAGAAACGTATTTGACTATACCAGTGAAATGCCAACAAAAAAATTCCCTCCCGACACAAACAATTGCCATTCTGGAGATCAAAATAGTCGCAAAAAATGCAAGGTTCCTACTAACTTTTGTTCTGATATGTTTAGAAGATACAGTAAAATTAGTAAATTACTATGTTTCAGGACAAGTTTACTCGCATTTTCAAATCTATATAGATATGGATCGCTGAATTTTATATACCTCAACTACATGCAAAAAAGAGAAGTCAACTACAATGACCAAAGGGAGTACTCCCTCCATCCCATAACATATATATACTTGTAAGTTTGTCCTAAGTGAAACCATGTTATGTTTTCCCCAAATTTATAGGAGAAAATAACATTTGGGACACCAAAATAGTAATTAGATCAGCTATGAAAATATAAATTTTAAGTCACAGATGTTTATTAATTTTTCCTATAAATATAAACTTGGTCAAAATTCAAAAAATAATTTGACTTACTCCCTCAGTCCTGAATCATAAGGTACCCATGCAAGGTGTACTGCGTTCTTGGGGGTTTCTTGTGCCGATGGCACTTTCTGTAGATAAACTCTATTCAAAATAATTTGACTTACTCCCTCAGTCCTGAATCATAAGGTACCCATGCAAGGTGTACTGCATTCTTGGGTTCCTTTTGCCGATGGCACTTTCTGCACATAAACTCTTTCCTTCCTTAATTGAGAGGCAGAGCTGCTGCCATGTTCTTTCAAAAAAAATAAATAATAATAGGTACCCATGCATTCATATGCATACTTACCATTAATGTTTATGCCAACCCAATAGCTAATCCTAATCCCTCTCCATGATTAAGGGAGGTTAAAAGTGTAATATGTCCTAGAACTCCTACATGACGGAGGGAGTACAACAAACCCAGAACTAACTATATTTTGGACAGAGATAGTATTTTACAATGGGACCAGAGTATAGGAATTGCTTTCATAATCAGCTAAAAAGGAAGCGTGCAAGTTTACTACAAATAAATAATACTCCCCTCTGTTCCAAATTTAAGTTGTTCTGGCTTTTCTAGATACATAGCTTTTTGCTACCTACCTAGATATATATTGTGTCCAGATACATAGAACGACTTACAATTTGAAACAGAGTAACTTAAAAAAACAGTGATGTGAGAATTCACCTGGGCTGTGTTTTCAAGGTAGTGGTGGTCTGGAGGGCATTGCAGAACATCAAAGTGTTTGAAACATTCTGGATCTACAAAAGATTATCAGCCATGACCACGTCTACAGACATCTCGACAGAAGAATCATTTTCAGTGACTGCAGCATGCTCTGGTGATTCTACATGATCCTCGTTAATTTTATCAATGTCATCACCAGTTTCTGAAACCTCATTAGAACGGTGAGACTCAACTTCATCCATAGCATCTGAGTTTGATGATCCATCCAAATGCCTTCTACCTCGAGCAAATAGATCACTTGCCAATCGGGTCACAAACCCAATAGCAACCGAAAGGGGACCGGTTCCAACAGAACTTCCATCCTGGGAGCTGAATGAACCATTTTCCCTTTCAATTCTGTTCTCAGGGTACAGTTTGCGAATCATCCTGAAAAGGATAGGAATCGATAATATAAAGAAAGAAAAGGAAACTAAAATGTGTTTTGGAGATATATTCAAGATATAACCGATTAAAATAATTCATGATAATGTCAGACAGCAGTCAAGAATACCTTTGCAGAATCATTAGGACATCCATTTCATTGTCATCAACAGTCTCCCCAGCTAGCACCATCAGAGGCTGTTCCATCATCTAGTGAGGCACCATCATCATCTTCACGACCAACAACATATATTTCATGAGGCCCAACCTGAAACAGCAGATCATTATTTAAAACAAATATAGGTTACACATGACGCTGCAGAATATTAGTCAAGTGAGGGTCAGGTCAGGTGGTAAAAAGAAATGATTAAGCTAGACAAGCCTGAATATTATTTGACAAAGCACAAAGATTCAGCTGAACATTTTTGACAGAATAAACTCCTAATGCTAGTTGACATATATAATACTACCTCCGTTCCAAATTATAAGATTTTTCGGCTTTTCTAGATACATTTCCTTTTACTTTGTATCTAGACATAGTATAACTAGATGCATAGTAAAGGAAATGCATCTAGAAAAGCCGAAAAGTCTTATAATTTGGAATGGAGGGAATAGTGTTTAGCGCATTAGCTGTGAAATACCTTTGAAATCGATCCATCGCCCCAAATGACTTCAATCTCACCATCTTTAAAGCCAACTAGATTTCCAGCCCATGAGAGAGGCCTGTAAACTGCGAGCAGGATTCCTTCTGTGAAAGCTGTTCATCCACACTAGTATCAGATGGTGCATCATTTGAAGCAGCAAATCCTTCTCGGAGGAATCTACCGCCTTATCCAGTTCCATTTGGTCATTGTTATTGGTTGATTCAATTACAGGTGAGACAGGCGCAAAACGGACGACAATATCTCCATAGCAATAATCATAATCTGGATGGCCATCCAGTTCATATGCACTCACAATTTCATTACACCCGATCTCCATTGGCTCCTCTTGATGTAACGAAGGCTTAAACCATGATACAGTTACTGTTCGGTCCTTAGCATTAACACTTCTAACAAGGCCCATGCTTTGGTTCAGAAGAATCATCATCATTTGTGGCCTTGTCCACAACATACTGCTCGGGGAAGAAATCATGGTCATTTGGACTGTGGATAGGGATCAATGATGTTGCAGCAACTCCACATTCCTTTGTCCCGTCCTGCCAGATTACGCCAACTTTGGTGCAAGTATTTGCAATGAGCAGAGCTCGCCAAAGCTGTCATCTCTTTTTTGTTTTTTGTCTTTTTAGAAACACTTTCCTGAACTTTTTTCGTGCTGTTGCATTGTCCTGTGGACCCTCCCTTTGGGATGCCTGATACTACGCTAGTTCCTGTTTCTGATTCTTTGGCTATGCTGGAATTATCTCCATCTGACATACTCAATCCATCTGCAGTAGAATCAACATCTGCCTGCCTGTGACCTGAATCTGTATCAGTCATTTGACCTTGTTCAGTCTGAACATCAGCTTGAGATTCTGAATATCAGACAGCGGAGCTGAGCTTTTGAGCATGTACATATCTGTCTTGTATGCTTATCAGAATTAATCACGGTATCACTAGTACATGAAGTGTATTGGTGAGGAAGACACCACTCAGTTAATTGCCAGTTTGCATATGAGAAACAAGACAGAAGAGTAAGGTCCTTTGGGTTCTGCTCCTCTGGAGGAAAAGGTTGCTGATCTGTAGCAAAGTGTGCAGCTGCCATCCAATAGACTATAACAGCAGCAGTTTCCACTTTTGTGACAGTACCTTCAAGACGACTTGCTCTCACAATCCATTAAGCCACCTGGATGTTTGAAAACAGATGATGACACTGCCTTTACACGCTGTCCTGGATAAAAAGGAGGCTGTATCTGGATGAATTGGGCCAAATGCTGGCTTTAGGCGCATAGGATCTGCCCCTATTAACTTTACAGACAGAGCCATCATCAAACAAACATTAACATTATCTAGCACTTCATCAACTCGACCAAGCCATAGTCCAGAGACAACATAATCACCCTACTGAATTCCCTGATCTGTCTCAAATCCTTGGGAAGATACACCCCTTTATCGTATCGCCATTGGCACCTTGCAAATCAACCACGAGATTGATATCCACAACAAGCCCCATCTGACCAGTTGGATCTGAGGCAGAGGCAACTAAATCTCCATGAAGGAAACTTCTATCAACAACAACTACCTCATCAATGTCTTCTGTCTTTTCACTACCATCTATCCATAAACTCGAACTTTGTCATCAGGTAAAGAACTCTGGTGTTCATCTTCAGCTCCATTACTAGTATTATCACCATCAACACCACCATTTTCAACTCCACTAGCAGTTTTATCTTTCTGTTCCTCAGTATCAATTTCATCATCAGTGATGCTACCTTCAGAATCATACTCCCCAGCTACCTCCAAAACTAATCCACGGATATCCTCCTTGGACTTCAAACTCTAACATCTTCTCTGTAAACAAAACATCTTGTGCTTCTTCAGGCTCACTAGCATCCATGGACTTCTCATTCTCCTGATTATGCTCAGCATTATTTACTGAACCATTTAATTCGACTTTTCCATGCTTGGAATCAACTATTATAAAAGTAAATTCCAACAAACAAGTAGCCCTCTATTTAACTGAAACACATACAACATGTTTAAGATAAGAAACATGAGGCTAAGCGTGAAACTTGGGAGAAAAACAAATTTAAAAAGTCTTGACATATGCAAACATTTCCCCCATGATTACTGCTATTGAATTCCACTAAAGCATGCAGACCACCACTTGTTTTACTGCTAGAATTTTTAAAAAGCAAGCCAATGCGTCGTACCTAGTAGTTTCCTGACAAACAATATACTTTTTCCTTAACACAAGGAACAAAGCGGAATATAAATGCAATGCATGGTACTAGCTCAGCAATGCAGTTCCATAAAGTATCGTGTGAGTGCAGTAATACTTAGTGAAAAGCAGAATGATATGTTGCTTATATTAAATAATCCTAAATCCATAATCATGAAGAAGCCACAGAAAACTATAATGCAGTTATCTGTGTATATATCGCATTTTATTTTCTGAAAACGTATTTTGCCTAATCTTTTTTATATTCCTAAAAACTACAAGGAGCTCAAGAACTATCGAACATCGATGTGTACCTGGTGAAAGTTTCATCAGGAAATAATGATGAAAATGTAAACATGGGAATAGCTTAATTCATGAAGACAAAATAGCAATAGCAGTTAAATTAGAATGGGATAGGCTACTCTTGATTCAGTGATTGAATTTCAATGTATTAATCATGTAAACAGCATTGTCTGATCATAAACAAGAGCTGTCATGTTACGTGAGCATTATTGCAACCACTCATGGAAAACAAACAAAGAAAACAATCAGAAGAAAATAATCACAAGAAACGGATATGAGTTGAAGACTTCTATAAAGTTGTGAGGGGAAAAAGAACCACACGTGATGCTTATAACTGAAGAATAGGCAATTATTATAGGCACTAAAAGCAACAACCGCTACAAGCAACGTAACAGGCTGAAGTGAGCATGGTGTCCATACTCTTTGAACTCAAAGTTCAGATCTTTTGCTAATCTAACATGGCTATTTCTCTCTCCAGTGAAACAAACGATCCCCGAAGGAGACGTGCCCATCGACCTTGTTCTCAGGGGCCGATCCAGTAAAGGGGCAAGGGTGTAGATGTGTACACCCAAATAATTTTGCAAAAACTTCGAAGTTAGGAGGCTTCTCAATCAAATAGGTTTAGGTTAGGGTTTCGGTGCTCAGCTTGAAGGGAAAGCAAGAGAAGGGGTGGGAATACCTGATCGGTGCTCGTCCCCGGCGAAGGGACCGAGTAAAGCCTCAGCACCTGGCTTAGGACGGCGGCGGCGGCGGCGGCGGCGGCGGCCCAGTCGCCGGAGATCGAGAGAGGGAGAGAGGCAGACAGAACGCACGCACGACTAGGAATGCAGCGGACACCGGACGGAAGGGGAAATTTGCTCCATACGTTAAATATGAGGGCGTGAAGAAAAACAACACCCGCATGGGCCTTCTTCTGGGCTGGGCTTTTTTTCAGAGTTCCTTTCAAAAAATTTGTTTTCTTTATTTTTTTTCTTCTCCTTTTAATTTTTTTATTTTTGTTGATTGACTTCACATGTCTTCTCGACGTTCTCGTCATGGGACACTACCAAAAGGGTATAGAAGATTTTTGTTTTAAATAAAAGAAATAATATTGAAATTTATGATGAGTATATAGTAAATTATAAAAGTAAATGGAACTTTCTTTATTAAGGTTGAATATTTTCATGTAGAAGCTAGAAGCCATGTATTCACGGAACATATAAATTAAATTACACCAGTGTTAGATGCATCAGTGACTTCTGAACCTGTGAAGCGTGTGTGTCACATAGTTACAGTTTCGGTTTTCGCTTATACCCTCCACTCAAAAATAAATGACGCTTAGGTTTCACAGGCTACAACTTTAACTTGTTGTATAAAAAATACTGCAATATTTATATTTCTAAATAAATTTATTAAAAAAAACTAGACTTAAAGATCTCTCCGATAATACTAATTACTTAGCGTAAATATTTATATATTTTAATATATAATTGCCACACATGTTTTCTCGAGGGGAAAAGCGTCATTTATTTTGGGGCCGGAGGGAGTATATTAGTTTATATTTAGTTAGTTTAGGTTATATTTAGTTCGCAATATAACAATTAGGCCAACATATAACAATTACACAATTATTACATGAGTGTTAAAAGCCTCATCAGCCGCTGGAGCACTTACCATTGCCAATCCATGAACTATTGGCCAAGATCAAAGGTGGCGTGGCCGTGGGGCGCTAAGAAACCATATAGGTCGGCGAGTGATGGGATATGAGTGGGAAAGTCATCTAGTGATGGGGGCCATGGCTATCGAAGTGTCGTGGATCGGCGGCTCTACGGGATCGGTGGCAACGGCGACACTCTACCATGGTGATAAAGCGGCCCGATAAGTTGTTCGAAAGAGATGAGGAAAAGCAAATAGTAGCGAAAAACACAAACACAAATCTAGAGAAGAAGAGCCAGCGGGGAACCAGAAGGGTCTCGAGTTATATCCTGTTTGTGGCTCGGTTCGCCGTGATCGTGGACTCATGGGGGTAGATGATTAGCTGTCTGAGATGAGAAATAGGGTTATGCTAACTTGCATGGCCGTTTGTTTCCTCGTGCTATATGAACCGTGAGACATTGGGTGTGTTTAGAGTCCCAAGTTTCTCTCCAAAATTTTTCTGCACTCCCATCAAATCGAAACAATAAATACACCAAAAGACCGGATTATGAAATGTAGGTAAAAAAATAAACTAATTATACAGTTTAATGTATATTCTTGAGACAATTCTTTTTGAGTCTAGTTACCCCATGGTAGGATAATATTTACCACAAACAAAACAAAACGTGGTACAGTCTTTTTAGTTTCCTACTGATTGCCAAATTTTGGCGAATTCCCAAACTTTGCCCAAACGTTTTGGGCTCTAAACACACCCATTCTTATGAATATCCTTTCATAACAAAATCTATAGATTATCTATACAACAAACGCAGGTGGTATGAATAATCCCGATAATAATACTACATATTTTTCTTTAACAGCAAATTGAAGACGTTTTTTTTCCTTACATGATGCACAAAATCATTCTAACTTGTTTACTTCACTTACTACAAAAAAAGGCAGAAGACCAGTAAAATGAAGAGAAAAGGATAAATGTTTTTTTTTCCACGCACGCAGTTCAAATCTCTAATGCTATTCCTATTCATGGTGTTTCTCAACTTAAATCTTCCACAACCATTTTCATCAGTGCCTCCATTTCAATTTATATAAGGTTTTTATTTTTTAAATATATAAGTTTTGTTATTCACTTAAATATACTATACTATAATAAAAATAATATATCTGCGAAAGCCAAAATCATCTAGTTTGGAACTGAAGAATGAGACAGGCAGTCTCCGCTGGTTCACGTTCGAAAATACCGGACACTCGTCACTTCATCAGTGGCATCTGATAAGTTATGGGTTGAAATTGCCATAGGTCCCAATCCAGCAATTGTTCTTTTCATTGCCCTGTGACGGGAGAACTCTATGATCAGCTGCGACGCCTGAACCAAAATACCGATTGGGGGTTGCCTTGTGAAACCAAAATACCGATGCTTTCCTATACACAAGCTTCAGAATCCCATGCAAAAGAGAAAAATAAACATCAAAGAAAGTTATTCTATTCCAATCCCAAGCTGCACGTCATGTATTACTTCTTGCCTTGGTATCATTCTAAAAAAAGAACGCATGGTTGCAAATTACAGGCAGCAGGCATAAGTAGAATGCATAAGGATTACTTATGGGTATGATGTAGGTTAGCAAGGTGCAGAGTAAGTATATGAAAGCACAGTCAACATTCGTTAAAACTTAACACAGTCCACAGCGAAGTCAGTTTTTAACGACTATTTCAGGACCAGGGGAAGGAGAGGAAACAACAGTATCCTATATTCTCACAGCTCCTAACAAAATCAGATGCAGGGATACACTTACAAAGAAGTCTTTCTCACTGAAAAAAAAAAAAAAATAATACAACTCAAAAAGAATTGTCAAGGAAATTTAGACAACAAATCGCAGAGAAGGCAACAATGATGCTATGGCCTGTGAGTAACAGCCGCCATAGCAACAAGCACAGAAGAAAAAGATGTTTATTCAATGAATTGCAAAGACATTCTCAATGCACACCAGAATAATGAGTAACCTATTGCTGCACCACCTTCCAAACACGAATGCAAGCATCCTCGCCTGCAGTCACCAGAGTATCATTCTCCAGGAAGGTTAAACCATGAACTCCACCAAGATGGGCTCCTTGATAGTGATGCGACTGGTTGCTGGCTTGTCTATCTCGTATACAATTGCACAGGTGTCCAGTGAGCCAGTGGCAACCAATCGACTGTCAGGTGACCAAGCCAAGGAGTTTATCCTAGCTGTGTGGTACAACATGTTCTTCAGCTTGATCTGTTGAAGAAAAAACATATTATGCTTATTGCAACCCAAAATATTAAGTGGAAAATAAGTCAGTCGAGCACATGTATTTCATGTAAAAGGTAAAGGTAAAGAACATTGCTCAACTGGAAACAGACTGACTGAAGTTTACAGAAAGAAAAATCATACAGCGGGCACCTAACCTCGGAACTCTCCTTAGATTAAGGGAAATATATTTTCAGCAATGTAGTAATTTGCAAAAGACCTTGCATTAAATGGTTTTATTTTACCATCAAACTATTGAAGATTACAAGGGTATGAAATGATTATGAATAAAAATTCTTTTTGTAATCAAGAGACAGTTTTAAAATCTTTTGATGCGACATGGCAGGGAAAGGCAAAGGTGTATTGAATCGATGAGTTGCATTAATCACAAGGAATATCATCAAAAACTCCAGCAAACTATAAACTGGTGGAACAAAACAGCAAAAGTGGCGAGTATGTGTTACCTGACATGTTTAAGGGGAAAACTCAAATAACAAAAACTTGGCAGTCATCATTTTACAACTGAAAAAGAACTGGTAGTTGAAAACTGAAAGTACCTCTCTACTTGCCGATCACACAACAGCTTCCCCTGTTGGCATCAGCAGAAGCAAACATAGAAACATCTGGCGAATAATGTATGGAAGTGATAGCACCCGGTGCTTCTCAAGCAAACTTCTTCTGTAAGCGTATCGCCACTGATGGAATAGATTCGCAGTTTCCCATCTTGAGCACCCACAACAGCTTCCGTGCCATCAGGAGATACGAAGATGAAGTGATGGTATAGTTAACTTTGGTTGTAGAAATGACTTTTGAGTTGTGCAATAATACAATCGCAGAATCAGTAGTGATCAGTGCAAATTCAGGTTTTTCAATTGCAAGGTTCAAAGCATTTGGCTGACCGCCTACATCAACTGACTCAGCATCTCCACACTGGTCTCCATTAAGAGGAATTCTGAAGACCTGATTTCAACAAGAAACTATAAGTTATAATAATAATTGAGCCTAACCAAACTTCAGCACATGAGAAAGAAAATAGATCATTTAAAAAGATTGAAGTCATCTTTGATTTCGTCATTATTGATGAAATGAGAATATAAAAAAAACAATTCATTTCATAACTATTCACATTTCAGTATTTACAAATCAATTGCCAGACATCGAGTCGATCTTATAATGGTGTCTTTGTAAAAAATGAACTTTATAGATATTGTCCTAAAGAAGGTGGAGCCTGTGGCCCTTTCAAGTTATCCTGTTTAGCCATAGAAACTTCATCTGGCAATGTACAAATAGATAAGCTTACAGTCCGTGTTCAATGTTGAGATTGGTATATATATTATCCTCTTACAAAATCACTCAAAAAAGCGGCGCTGGTCTATCAGGCGAGATGAGAATATATAGGTTGACAAGGAGGAATAGATCCAAGAAACCAGCTCAGACCAAGGTTTTTTACCGGCCGGAACCCTAAAACCGTAGGGGTCGGTAGCGGTTTTACGGTCGGTTACGGTAAACCGGCGGTTACCCGGACCGGTTTGGGTTTTTAATTCAAATGAATTCAAATTTTCGGCGTTCGGTAAAAATCTTTTTTACGGTCGGTTTGAGCGGTTTACCGGCCGGTATAAAGCGGTTTTACCGGCGGTTTGAGAGGGTTTTGAGCGGTTTTTCAAAATGCAAAATTTAATTTTTTTTTATAAAATGCTAAAAAAATTCCTAAAAATACTTCATGATTTGTAGAATCCAATGATGTCAAAATTACTCAAATTTGAGGTGTGTTTAGTATGTTTTCGACCTTCATGATTTAATGGGCCTTAATGGGCGGCTGTGTATTTTTCTTTTTTTTTTTTTTCAAACTTAGATTTGAAATTTTTATACCAAAGCGAACTCAAATTTGAAAAAGTATTGCACCGTTGGCTTCTATAAATCGCAAACTATTTTACGATATTTTTTCCACGATTTTTTTCAATTTTTTGATTTTGAATTTCAAATCTTTTATACCGGGCGGTAGGATCTGCAGGACGGGACGGTAAGTCCGGTAACCGCGGTTTACGGCGAAACCAACCGGTATAAAACCACGGCTCGAACCCTCCAAAGGGGCGGTGAGCTAACTAACCTATCTGTTGTTCTTGTATCAAGTGCCCGATCAACCGACCATATCATACGAGCTAAAACTCAAAATGTTAAAGCATCATTATTTTAATACTTAGCATATACACAATTATTGCCCGCTTGGAAACCTATAATACCGGCAAAGAAGCGGTCAAGATAGTCTAAACCCTTGACCCTTCAAATTAGTAGGGAATTTAAAATAACCACACTTTTTCTACCAACCCAAAGGAACTAGTCTAAGCTCAAAAATCAAAACAAGCCCTAGATAAAGATTTATGTTTATCCTTAATAGATATGGATAAATTCTAGTCATATGTGGAAACATGTTGATTTTTCTTACCTTATTATCATAACCTGAGGTAACAAGCTCTTCTTCTACTGCAGCAAAGCATTTTATTTGAGTGTTGTTTTTTGCGCACCAGTCTACCACCAAATCAACACCCTGTATCCACCTCATGATGACACCATCATAGCTAGTAGATAGTATAGTTTTGGGCTACTTTTTAGGAAAGAAGACCAAGAACTAACAGTCTTCAAATGTCCTGCAAATGTAACTGGTTCTTGGTCTGGGTTGCTTGCAGAGAACACATTAAATGTCCCACCAAGAGAGACTGTCACGAGATGGTCATTCTGCCAGAGACAACCAACAAGCATATCATCCACACCTCCTATACCAGGGCAAGCCAAAGTTCGATTCAATTTCCCACTTGCATCTTCCATGATATCCCATACTTTTCGCCAGATTTATCAGCTGAAACTGTTAGAACCTAAAGGCACCGATAAAATAAGAAAACCATTAGAAATTGGATAAACACTTGAAATCATATGATGTTGCTTAGATAGGCACACACATAGGTCATGAGCACCAAACATCCATTGAAAGGAACTAAATGCTTAAGTGCAATGCTAAAAAAAAAAAGTTGAACATTTGAAGGAAAAAGATAAAGAGGTTCATAAAAATGAGATCATGCATGTCTAGATACAGGTTAGATCATCATGGGTTCTAGGTTGAAATCAAAATACTTTGTTGAAGGTCAATTATCCTTATTGCCTTATAGGTGGACCATGTTATATGTTCAAAACGTTACGTTTTTATGTAGCATATTTTATGAATCTGTGTGTTGTTCGTGAATCATAACAAACAAATAATTCTACATCTAATCTAAGACAATCTAGGTACACTATAAAGTATAAACAGGACATTTTAGAACTATAACATGAGAACTAAAAAACAGTTTAATATCTAATTACCTGTTTACTGTCAGGACTCCAGCTAAGAGCATATATGCTTCCTGTATGACCGTCTTCCGTGGAAGCTCTCCTATCTTTTCTCAGTTTTGCCATCATATATCAAACCCTTCTTATCAGAACTCACGGTGATAAACTTACTACCATCAGAGCATGCACGGATACAGTTAACAAAATTTGAGTGATCCCTGAAGTGAATTGAAAAATGTGAATATTTATCCCAGGTGCACAAGTAAAAAATAACGTTACTGGATGATGCATAAATACATAACAAATGATAAGTGCTTGTGAAATGTGCAAAGCATGTAATACATAACAAATGATAAGAAGTGCTTGAGAAATGTGCAAAAGCATGTAAATCAATAGAAACATTCTACTTTGAATACATGGAGCAGGTGCAGGACAGAGCATCTATGTACTCAGTCACTCCATTATGTGTACATTCAGTTTTTCCATACTGAAGCATAGAATCAGTACACAGGAACAAGCCTACAGCTATTAAAAACCTTAATTATACGAAACAACTGCAATTTCTGCATAGGTCAATAAGTAAACTAAAAAATGAAACAACATCGCTATAGGTGTTGAAAACAGATCCTGCAGTAACCAAAATAGTGTCAGACTCAATTATCTTTTCTGTCAAGTGTTCAGCTATATATAAGCAAAAGCTCAATAACATCACATATTTTTATGGAAAACTAGAAAAAGCAATGAAAAGAAAAGGTAAACTATATTAGGATAGGTTAGAGTGTAACTGCATAAGCAAATGCAGGACAGGATAAATTCTGATAGATGACACCTTGTTGACATGACTACATCATTGACACAAGGGTAAGGTTTTTTTTAAATTCATACGCTTGTTATAAATGCAGTATAGTAAGCCACATCAGATGAGTATATATGGCCCATTGGCAAAAGGTAAGCAAGATCGTAACCCAACAGTTATGGCAGTAGGGCTATAGCTATACACTGTTAGGTTGATCTAGAAACCAGAAGGCGACTACTAACCTTATGGAATGCTTGAATTTGAATGGTGGTCCTTCATAAAAGTTAGCCAAAAAATCTTCACCACATGTCACAATGCTTAAGCGGACGTGTTGGCTTGAAGTCACAGCTCAGAACTCTCTTTGAGTGCCCATCAAACTCACCAACTGTGCTGCCAGAGTCCCACCTACATAATGCAAAGAACTTTTAAAAGTATATAATAAATAAATAACAAACAAGCAACAAAATCATTTTCGTCGGCGCCTGTTCCTATGAGGAAGGATTTTTTCTTCAATTATGTTATATATAAATGAACTAAATGGCACCAAATAATCGTCATTCAGACAAACAACAGTACATGTATAGTCTAACCTAATGCCAATTTACGGTGATGCTTCATCCAAAATAAGATAAAGAGCATATTCAAGTTTTAAGGGCTGGCCTGTTTGGTTTGCCTTCAGGCAAACCTGCCTGGACCAGGCAGCTCTCCCATGCGTTGGATTTTTCAGCGCCTGGGCTGAGATGCACGCCTGGGCCCTGTGCAGGGGTTGTCTTGAGGGCACCAGCAAAATCATCCCGATTTCAACAGATATTTCGTCCAATTCACAGAAGCCTGAAATCCATGTGTGAAGGGGACAAAAGGGCTGTCGTCATCCCCCATCGCAGAGCACTTCATAGAATATACAATCCCTCAAACGGCACTCGTATGGACAGATCACCAGTCAACGGCTAATCCTAGTTCAAACCATCGAATCATAGCATTTTCTGCGCTCTCTCGAATCCCGATCACGGCCATCCCACAAAAAGGCGGCACCATCCATTGGCTTTCCTAACCTCGAATCCCTTCAAATGAGATCGAGATGGAAGGAAGAGGGAAGAGCATCACACAGTCTGTACTCACACGAATGCGCGGACGAGGACTTGCCCCGCCGTCCCCTGAGACGACGATGCGCAGGCCGTCGGGGGACCAGCGGAGGTCGTCGACGCGTCCCGAGAGTGGGGCGAACTCGGCCTTGAGCGCGCGGTCGCCGTAGCGGCCCCAGACGCGGACGCAGCCGGAGGCGTCGGCGGAGGCGACCCCACCTCGCCGTTGGGGGAGAAGCGGGCGACGGTGGTGGGGTAAGGCGTGGTCGGGTAGGCCCAGGCGTCGAGGGGCGCGCGTCGAGGCGGCGGATGATGACGCTGCGGCCCGTGCAGTAGGCGATCGTGTCCGTCTTTGGGTCCCCGCCGGAGGATCCCACGGCCGCGCTCCGTCGCCGGCGAGCACGCGGAACGTCTCCACCAGCTGCGCCATTTTTTCCTTCCTTCCCTCCTTGCTTCGCGTGATCTGAGGCCGCGAGAAGGAAGGGAATGGTAGTGCTTATACAGGTTACCCGGAATAATCGGGTGTACGAAACGAATGCGTTCCGTGCAATTTCTCTCCTGCTGTTTGACAGGCGGGACCCAGCTATGTCCGGTCCCGCACGTCAGTGAAGTCATCAGGTTTTATATATATGGCATTATAAAATCATATCTGAATTGATCGCACGGTTCGCACCCGATCTCGACACGATGTGTAAAGAGGCTCGTGCCAACTTTTAAAAGGTGGCTAGCATGTGGATTTCTTTGGATAATTCCCAGTTATGTTGTTCTATAAAAAAAAATAGTCTATGTAATAAAGAAAGCTAAATGCGACCATGGATAGTTGTTCGGCGATTAGTATCAGAAAAAGAAAATTCATAAAAATGCACTGCTAGTTCTTGAAATTGGTTGGACATGTAAGTCCTCGAACTTTGAAAAAGATACAATTTCGGTTCATTAAAACTCACTAATCATGTTATATGAGTTCTAGATCAACGACATAACTTGTACGTATATGATATGTCTCGGTTGCATGATGACAAGGCACTCATGGTAGATGGAGATCGCCGTGAGAATGACACGAGGGTTGAGAGGATTAGCATGGGTGTCACGATTTTTGCAAGAAAAGTCAGCAATCATGCATGGAGTACAAAACATGGAATTCTATGGTTGTATGGATCTTGGTTCCCTTAGTTGATCCAACGTACTATATTCGAGCTACATTTTGCTTTCCACACTGGATTTTCCATTAAAACTCGGTATATAAATGGAGATTTGACGATGTCAACATAAGAGTGACAACACACAATGCGAGGAAGTGTTAGTACTAGTTTGTGTACTGTGAACGTCAATCATCAAGGAGACGACTCTCGCGGTATGGTGCAAGGACTTGGTTACTGCAGCCACAAGGCCCCCAACCGGTTACAACATGGGAGGGAGTATTTATCAAAAATCAAAAACCAGTTCCGGATCAAGGGAGGCAAATCTAACTTGCAAAAATACTTGAGGAGGATAGATATACCTTTTCCCTTATTATATATATCTCTCTCTGTTCAAAGAATGTAATTAATTAATGTTCAAAATAAAGAATGTGATCATCAATTATGATATTCATGCTAGTCAAACTAGTCCAAGTTAGACCGAATTTACAGTAAGTAGTATTAATATTTATGTATATTAAAAATTATTTTTATTATAAAATCTCCATATTAATCTCCCGATACTTATTTTTATATTATAATAATATTAATATTTTTATATATTTTTAAATTAAAAATTTAAAAAAATAATGCCTTCTCAGAAATATAAGGATAAGCATGTGATTGTGAAGCTCCATATGCAAGCTACACCAGGCCCATTATGATCAGCCTCCACGGCCTCTTCCCGTGCTCTGCCGTCCTCTGCCTCGCTGCCTGCGCCGCGTCTGACGGCGTATCTGCCCCCTTACCGCGGCCGAAGGCGCCGTTCCCCGCCGCCTCTTCGGCCTGCCGGATGCCAAGCCGCCGCGGCCAGCCTGCCGCGTATTGAGGGAAGCCAAGACGGCGCCAACCGCTGCTAGCAGTGCAACTCGCCCGCCGACTCTAAAGCCGCCGAGGGACCTCAGGTAAGGATCGACGCTTCAATTCCATTCCCATTGCGCCAACTCTGCCCTCCACCCTGACACGATTTTTCCTCCACTTTGGTCCTGGATATCGGTGTCAGGCTTCCCAGCTATCCATGGCTCGCCGCCTCGTCGCCCGCTGCACATCCTCCCGCACCTCCGCCTCCGCGCGTGCTCGCGTCTCCTGTCCGTTCCACCGCCGACGCAGGGCATGCTTACGCGAGGTTTCGACTGCCGTTTCATCCGGCTCAGGCGCCTCACGGTGCGGGCTATTCGAATTCGATTGCTTCCTCTTTCCCCTTTGGCTCTCGTATTTGGCGATGAATGATGTGAGTTTACCGTGATGGAGCACGAGGGGACGCATGCATCATTGCCACCACCTGCACCTGAAAAATTGCATAGTGACGCAGGCTTGTTATGCTACTACGGTGTGCGTAAACTCCATTTCACTTCATAACCTTGGAGTGTCTGATCCTACTTTAGTTGAGTATATTGATTGGACCCATAAGCTGTAGTTACTGTGTGCTCTCAGTGCACGCTGAATTTTGTTGTGTGCTTGATTGTGTATACCTGATTTGGGGAAAGAAGCTATAGAACTGAAGTCTACCACTATAGCTCCACACTGTATGTTTCCTCTTGGGGAAAAATGACAAAGTACTTCTTCTTAAGATTAAGACAACAGATCTTGAACGCCAGCAGGAGATCTCGCGTGTCGCTTCATTGATAGATAGGAAAAAGTATCCTCGACATAAGTCGATTCCACTGGCTGGGGTTAAGCACAGCGGAATATTGGGAATTTCAGATGCAGAGTACAACACCAAAAACCTCAGCACTTTTTCTCTTGGCAAAGTGGATTAACACTGAATTGGGCACCCCTTGATCTATTCATTATGAAGTACTTCGTGTCCTGGGTGATGCATACTTGCATAGAGATGGTATCAGCAAATCTATAGATGGTATGTATGTGTGCCATGCGCTATAGACTGATTTGTTTGTTGCCATCCATTTTGGCCATTACATATGCTCCAGAGAGTCAGGTAATTTGTTTGAAATCTTCTGTTGCCTTTATATACCCTCTGATTCCAAAATGTAGGTTTAGGTTGTTTAGGACAGTGACACAGCTCTCAAATGTGGCACTTCGAATTTTGTAAAATTTATTATACACCACTTATGTTATTGAACATGCAGCAGAGCTGTGTATATATGATAAAAATGTATCATTTCAAATAGTGAAAATTATGAATTATAAAAATATTTCCATGATGAATATGATAACATCAACCATGTGTTGTGTATCTATGTAACTGTTATCTGTGGTCCAAGTTAATTTTTGACTGGATAGAATCCTCAAAAACAACCCACATCTGGAATTGGAGGTAATTGTAGATGATTTAATACAAAAGTGCATTGGCTGATGTTACAGTGGTCATGGAGGCAAACTTGATAGTTTGATACTTTGATCAGTCTAGAATGGTGTAGTTATTTTGTCAAAATGGATAAATGAACCTTTAGGGAGTACAATTTATACTGAAGGGAATTTCTTATCCAGGAACCCGGATACTTTGCTGACGCATCGCTCTCACACTACGCATCTTTTTGGTAAAAAGAAGGCCTGGGGATGAAGAGTTCAGAAAAGCTTCTGGCAGGAGGACGATGAAGAGGACTGTCTGTGGACAGGTAGTGAAGAGTGATGACTAATGCGAGGAAGAAAGTGATACAAAAACTGAGAGGGAAATTAAGAAAAGTGAAGAGGCAAGCCAAGGAAGCACTCAAATCTTATTGATGCTGATGACAGTGACGAGTTAAGAAGCATATGCCCTGAGAGTGATGAAGATGATATGACGCTCTGGAGTGGCAGTGAAGACGCATGATGACGCATGATATTCCCTCCTAAGCACATCCTAGTGAACGCGAAAGTGATTCCTATATTGATAAGGTCTTTGAATTCTGATGAGTCACCAAAGTACCGCACAATCTCAGAGCTGTTGAAAAGCAGAGAATGAACCACCTGAGCTATCTCTCGGGGAAGCAAGCAAGAAAAACTTGCTGTAGAAAAATGCTCTTAAGAAGTTGAAGAAAGGCCCCTGATGGACGCTTACATTAACGTATTTGATGTTGTTACTGATATAGATATCCTGATTGGTGCATTTGAGAACATAGTGTCAGGACCAGAATATGCAGAGCTGCGGAGGGTGGACCAAAAAGCTAAAATATACAGTTCTTTAAGGATATACAAGCACGCATGAGGGACCCAAATTTCAAGTTTTCTCCAGAGTTGAAGTTAAAGCCAAAGAGTAAATTAGTGTCTAGGAAAAGTGGCAAAAAGCCAAAGCTAGGAAGAGGAAAAATGACAGACGCTGAGGTGATCATACCTCATAATGTATTCATATCTTTTTTCCCTCACATCAGAATGCTTTCTTCAGATGGTTTACGATATCTGTAGTGTTATTCACAATTGATATGCTTGGTTTGATGGCACAAACACTTCAAGAAAAACATAAATGTTCATATCAAGCTAACATGTGATGTCTGTTCTATTTGGCGATTGGGAGTTCTGAATTGCTTTAGTCTATCTGAGTCCAGCAAGAAGCAGGGATTCTCTGTATTCACACTGGAGTGATGCGAAGTTTGTGTGCTAGTCAAGTCAGACTCTGAAGTTTCTTCTCTGTTGTCTTCACTCGTTCAACACATGCATATCTTGGTATTCTCAGTTTCTATAATTGAAGTCTGCAAGGAAATGATATG
This sequence comes from Hyparrhenia diplandra, assembly GCA_015847255.1. NCBI lineage: Eukaryota > Viridiplantae > Streptophyta > Magnoliopsida > Poales > Poaceae > Hyparrhenia > Hyparrhenia diplandra. The sequence goes on from JADLZK010007848.1 coordinate 109,710, forward strand.
CTCAAAGCCTCAAACTGTTGATTTTGCATAGTTTCTCAGTTTCTCTTGTATCTGAGGTGAATAGCTAATGTCCTCTGTAATACTTTACAAGTTATATGAGTTGGACCAACTACAATACTACAGTACCAGATTTACCACTAACCTTTGTGGTCTTACTTGTTGACTTGGTGTTGATTGACTAAGCACTATGGAGGTCAGGCATTACGATGCATATTTTTATAAACCAATATATATCAGTAGAAGCTTTATACAGCTGTCATGACAAACTAACAGTCTCATTTCCTGATAGTTCCATAGGACATAATTGTTTCTCTGGATTGTTCGAGTGCACATGTGGAAATGCCTGCAAAATGACAGATCTACACTATCATCTTGCTGTTTACTTAGTATGCAATTATCTATTTCTGCAAACTATTGTGCTTTGTTTGGTCTTTTTCATCAACCATTAACACTAAGATTAGCACTCAAAACCATTTGAAATCATCTCTTACTTGCTGGTACTAATATAAACCAAGTCCTGGCCGGTTTGAGCGGTAACTGGCTGGACTTCAGTGGCTTTGGTTTTGGACTTGTTTTGAAATGGTCCAATACCACTGGGTCACCCCCAGGCAGTCATGAGCATTAGGCAGCCTTCTCAGCCTCAAGCGCCCGAAATCAGACGCCTGGGAGCTAGTGCAGTGCTAGGGCAAAAGCTCCCTGGGACGCAATTAAAGAGCCCCTAATTGTCGGTCCTAATGGCTAAATAACATGGATGGTTGGTCATATAGTAGATTGTTGCTAATGCTAACTTTCGTGTGAAGATTGACTATCATTCCACTACCTACTGTGATAAATTGAAGGTTCAGCCTGCATATTGAAAAAGTTTAATTTGTTCAGCAATCCATGGTCACTCAACCCCTGCTCTATCATGCTGGCTGGATCTAATTGTTGTGCTAACTGGCAACTGAGCCAATCAAAGCCGCCAGACTTTTGGTGACGTGGTGACCTTTATTTTTGTTACCACCGTGTGGTGGATTTCTTATATGAGAAGTTGCCTGTTAATGTGAAGGTTTGAAAAATCAATTGTTTGCAGTATATTTGATCTACAAAACTATGGGGTTGACAACTGTCATGCAAGTAATTTACTTGCTTGTGTTCACTTCTCCTTTAAAGGAAGAGCAAAGGCAAGCGAAGCTTCTTAAGGATCATGCAGGTGAGCATGCTCGTGCTTTTAGTTCATCTTTACTTTATTCACGCATCTCACCTCACTATAGCTACTCTTACAATATTGAATTGGCTTCCAAATAGAATTACAAGATTCGTTGTCTTAGTTTACCTCTGGAAGCATGAGGGGCAGATCAATATTAAAGTTCTTGAGCCTGTTGCTACTGCTGAAATGCTATTACAAAGTCTGAAAAGCATCCACTGCCTGAAGTTTCCCAGAATATTGTAGTTATTGTCTGCGCTACCTAATGATCTATTGTAGGCTTCCGGACTTCTTCCATTGGGGAACTTAAAGTTTCATCCTCCACTTTTACTCGCATAAAGCTAAAACCAAAGTATACAATAAGACGGTGAACATATAGCATACAGCAATGATTCACCTATGGTTTTATTAATTGACAAAAAAGGCAGGTTACTTTGAACCCTGAAGATATGTTTATTAGTTTGAAACTTTGAGATAAGGAGTGATTTCTTCAAGATAGTTAAAAATATGCATCAAATGAAGGTAAATACTGCTGAAACTGCAAGTTAAGTATTCTTTATGTTTAAGTTCTTTTAGTTTTAATTGAGCTTTTAGAAATCCAGTTCATCAAATAATGACTAACGGAACAAATCCAGTCCCGCAACAAGAACATTGGGTCTTTACAGTTTTCTAGAAATGACATTTCAGTGGTAGCTTTTTTAGTGCAGGTCCCCATACTGCTTAAACTGCTCACATTCGAAGTACCGCTATTAATATACAAAAACATTACCCAAATATTAAAGCCTCTGAATCAAAAAGACTGGCATGTCTGTTGAGGTGAATGTTTCATTCCAGAGAGAATCTCTACTTCCTCCCCACGGTTCTCTGCCCGCTTGTTCATCTGCAGGGGCCAAGCCAGGTTGTAAAGGAGTACCTGTAGCATTTCACTGTGCTTCGCCAACTGCAGGTCAAAAAAGCGTGGTGACCCTGCTCAGACCTTGCCGCCCTTGTGGGGTGGAAGAGGTTTTGTTTTTGCACTTATATGCTTCCCTCATTATAATCCCTGTGCTGAAAGCAAGCATCAATTTGGCCCTGTGGTGATATGCCAAAGCTGCCTGATAAAGTCTAAAGATGCTAGTTTGTGTTTATAGTTTACCGTGCATGTCTTCCATGCCCTGTGCCAGTTCCAGCTTTGGTCCACGTTCCCCTATGGTCTCACTGCCTGGCTTGTGAGACGTCTGCTGTAATGTGGGTTTCACACATGGCTGTTGGATACTTTCTCCCTCATAGGCTCAGTGTCAATAATAAATATGCATGATGTTGACTGAAATGGAGAGCCTCATTTCATCTACAACACATGATGTACTGCCTCTGCTTTAGTGTCTCAGCTTTTTCAGCTAGGAAAACTCTTTCCACAAAGCTTTGTAAGGTATCAATACGGCAAGGGACCGTAAACCCAAGTTACATCCCTGACGGAAAGAAAACTGGGTGTTGATCCAGATTTGGCTTGGTTTGGTAGCCACAGCGGTTTTGTCCTCTACTACCTCAGCCATTCAGGAATCAGGACCATTAGTCTGATGGTGGAAAATCATTCATCGCGGCGTATGCATACTTGTTCTGCAATAAGGCATACTTGTTTACTGTGCATATTTATTTTCACTGAAATAAGCTACACACTGGCCTGTTAACTCCTGTTTCATCCCTCTCGCATTTCAACTCTAATTATGGTTTTACCTCAAAATTAAAAATCCAATTCATGGGGTCTTTCCTGCAGGTTACTCGGCACGGTACAGTTGCTGCTGTTGCGCTATCCATCCGGATCTTGCATTGAGTTGACCATCATCACGTTGCAGGCACATGCGTGCCGCACGCCCCTGCAAGTGTATGAAATATTATACGCACATCAACCATTCCACCATCCAAAGAGGAATAAAACAAGCCATTTGTCTGCTAATTTCCTTCCCGAGAATCTACACATTCTTTATATACAGGTGAAGTGGGCCTACTGCTGTGTACTCATTAGTACAAAAGTAGTCGCCTTTGTAGTTCGTACAGATAACTAACTACTTCTTTTCTGATGGGCATTACTACAAACAGTTGAAAAATTTCAAAACAAACTACTTGTAAATTGGATAAAACTGCTGAAAATTCTTCATGGAGTTCTAAAATATACAGGGATGCATGTAAAGTGGCTATTATGCAAATTCATTTCCACCTTTGTACATCGCGCACAAAGATTCCATTTCGCGTACAATAGAAAGTCGAACTTTCTCTAAAATCTTAGAATAAGAAATCTTAGTACTGATACTGTGTTTGTTTATTTCTGCATTATGTTTGTTTATTTTCTGCAACAGTTATCAATTGTCTATAATTGTCTATATGAGGGTGCGTTATGGTATCTGTACTATAGTCTGGCAAAAGTGGTAAGAAAGACTGACGAGAAATCAGGAATTTATTTTGGTTAGGGACCGATGCGTTCATGAAGGGAGCCACAACCATTATGATGGGCATTCATTTTCAACCACCCTTTTACCAGCATACACTTTCATCATGGAATCTGATCATGGTTGGAATCTTTTGGTTTCAGAAGGCTCATAACTTGTTTCAAGGAAAATGCTCCCATGGAGTTCTCTTTTATCTTCAGGGTTGCAGGTTTGAAAGCTTTCCTCCTCTTTTGGTGATTGAAAATGTTCCAATATGTAATTCTATGTAATTCTCCTAGTAATACTCTTCAAACTACAAACGCTACCCTGAGAATTTCTGCTGCCTAAAGTAGAGTGCTGACTCTAAAGCTCTGCAATCCTTCGCGCTTAATTATCTAATGCTTAATTTCTATTCACATGGCACTCTTTAACAAGTCCACTCCAATGCTATGGCCGACAAATTTTGCCAGGAATGCATCATTCCCCTAATGTTGACCAAGCAACAGTTGTTCACCCTCCACTGTTAGTCTAGGCTATGAGCAGCACTACATGCTACAGCATACAAGTCCGAAGCCACAAACACCCAGATATACAATATACAAATTATAGCACGCCCAAATTATAGCACGCCAGTCAGGGCAAAGCACTAGGCAGTAAAAAGCCTGAAGGTATTACATTACACTGTTTGATAACCCTCTCAAGTTGCCCCTACTTTCAACAACACATCTAAGCCAACACCATGATTCACTCTTGATACAGGCGAAACCAAAAAGAGCAGTAAAAATAATGGAAGAAAAGAAACGAGGTAGTTGGACTGCATCACCATTACCATGGTCCATCACCAACCTCTAGGATTATGGTGGATTGTGGCTGCATCCCTTACATGACAACACACAGCCTCTTGGTGTGTTCTAGCATCACTGAACATATTCCACATCCCCATTGCTAGCTGGGTAACCGGCACTCGCCAGGATGGGGATGGTAGTGTAATTGTAAGGGCTGGGGTAGCCAGTGTAAGGGGCCAGATCTGGGGAGAGGAGTGGTACATCATCATGTCAGCTGCTGCATGGGGCTGATGCATCATCATCATGCTGCTGTTCAGACCCTCAAAATTGTTCATCATCGCGGCCGTCGCTGCAGGGTGATGATGGTACCGTGCATGCTCGCCATGAGGTTGCTGTCTCGCTGCTGCTGGAGATGCTGCTGCTGGAAGACCTCTAGCCGGCAGCAGCATAGGACGGATGGCTGAAGCCTTGTGTAGCCTGCAGCGTGGAGCTGCAGTTCCGGCTCCCAGGCCATGGCTCAGGCCCAACACGCTGCCACCACTTCCACATGGCACCAGTGTTCCTCTGGGCACCATATTAGCCATTCGTGGCGGCGCTGGCGGCCGCCGCCATGTTGATCGCATTAGTGCACTCTGGCTCTGCATCTGCGGCCCATCTCTGGCACTCTGCAGCCGCCATGCTGACTCACATTTTTACATCTCCTTCTGGCTCCAGTGGTGGTCGTTCTGGTGATGATTGGCTCCGCCACCTCCACCAGCATTACCTCTTCTGCCACTGCCACTGCCATTGTTGTGGCTATTGCTGACAAGGCATTGTTCCGCTCCCTTTGTTCTGCGTGATGGTTGCTGCTGTGGAACCTGAGCTGAGCCATTCATCTTGTCCCCTCAAGGAACTGGAGCTCCCTCCTCATAGTCGTCGTCAAACCTCACCGCCTCGTCATCATACAGATCGTCATCCTCCGAGCTGAGCTCAGGGAGCTGGGTGCTGGTTGGCTGTGCTGGTTCTTGAATGCCTTGGAGGCCCTGCACGAGGCCCCCAACCCCTCCCCTTTGCTTTCCCTGCCCTTCCGGCCGCTGCTGTTGTTGTTCTTGTTGTGCCCATCCTGCCGATTAGCACCTTGCTTCTGCTGTTGCTGATGCTGCTGCTGGTGGTTCTGGCTCCCGCTGGTGCTCGCCGCTTTCTGCCGGGCCACTGCCCTTGTAGGCCCTGGTTGCCGCCGCCCTTCTTCGGCTGTGGACCGCCAGCTCCGGCATGCTGCTGCCCTTGGTGAGCTTCCTGATCAAGGTCTCCTGGAGTCCACGATCGCCTGTGACTCGATCACCTAGGGTTATCCACACTCACTTGGCCACCGAGTACACGCCCGCCATGAGATGGCAGCAGAGAGGGAGAAGAGGTCAAGCAGGCCGCTCTCGTGAGCAACGGTAACTAGTACTACTCATCTCAGTACTGGACACCGCTGTCGATTGCAGCGCATGTCACAAGATGTGGGCTTGTGCAAGTGAGTGTTGCAGATCCAGACAGGGTACTTCTTCCCTGCTCATCCATCCATTCGCTGAACGAACGCAGCAGGGAAACTCACCAAACCGAGGTGAAAAGTCCTATCTCATTTATTTACCATAGCTCAGTAAAATGCACACCACCATCCATCTCTAAAACTGGAATGACAAGCTACCTCGGTTCTCTTATCTTTTTGTTTTCTTATGTATGGTGAAGTGAATGGATACAGTATTTAATAATCAATCTGGTCTGGAACACTCGCGCTGGTTCCATGCTGGAAAGCTGGACTCTTGTCGTGCTAACGCATTCAGCAAGGGCAAGGTAACAGGTGGTTGCCAAGTGGACAAAGCTCTCGGCTGTGTGTGGGCGCAGAAAAGATATTGGCAGTAAAGCGGGTGCCAAGGAAAAAGGAGAAGTGGAAACAGTACCACATCACCTGGCTACAGAGTAAAACGCCCTCCTGTAGACTGCAGTGAGGCCCGGGCAAGAAACGGAAATGAGCGGTAGAACAGATAAAGCAGTGTACGTCTGTGTGTGTGCACGAGATAGATAGGATAGAGAGGGAGTAGGGGGAGAAGTACCTTCGGATCTTCTGAAGAAGCTTGACCTTTGTGCTTGCACCTGTCATGCAGTGTATGTTCACCTTGAGCACATGGTTCTGCAAGGAACAAGCTTTGAACAAGGCCCAAGAATCAGTTGTTTGGGGCCTCACTGGTATTGTGCTTGCCACATGAGATGGAGGGAGGGAGAAAGAGAAGAGAGAGGGGAACCTGGATCTTGACCAGCATTGAACTCCTCGTCTCTGTGGTCATTCCCGTCCGGGGAGCACCAAACTCGTGAGCAAGTCGCTGCTTTCGTGTGTGGGAGAGACAGAGAGAGACTGCTGGCTGTGGCTGCTGAAGAAGAGAAGCAGAGAGGTGGACGGAGGAAGAGGAGGATGGATGGGCAGCCAGCTGATGGTGTGGGGAGCGGAGTGATCGTAGTGTCTGTTCTTGTTCTGTGTGCTTGTGGTTGTGCCGTTGCAGGTGAAGCTCTCACTCACTCACTCTCTCCGGCTCCCGCATTTAAGCATGGCCTCGGCAACGGCAAGGCAACGCTCCTCCCTCCCTCCCTGCCCTCCCTGTCCTCCTGCGGTGGCTCACCTGCCTCTGGGCTCGGCTACTCACTTCACCGCCCTGCGCTGCTGCTCTCCCTCCCTATATAGTACTCTTACCAGTGGGATCTCAATCCTGGAGTGGACCCGACCGAGACTACACGGGCGCGTGCTGGGTTTGCTGGGCTGGCCCTCGTCTCACCTTCTGCCCCCTTCCTTCCCTAAAATATATATTGCGACGCCCTGCACTTATACAATCTTCCACACCCACACCCACACAATACTCTTGCACACCACAATAATCACTCAACTCTATCTCTCCTATCGTTGTAGTTATTAGAATAGTGTGGTAAAACTTCACTTTTGTAGCGTCTCTGGTGAACATTGTCTCTGGGCGGGTGAGTCGAGAGTGAGGGATAGCATGGCGCTAAGGCTTTCAAGTATATGCGCAAGGTGCTCATTTTGCCGGCTAATACTCTACTGTACTAGTAGAAGCACTACTTGCTACTAGTATTATACAGTCAGTTTACAGGTCGTCCATTGGACCTACTGAAAGTGTGCGCAAACTACTATAATACAGTATTGTAGTTGCTCTATTGCCTGGAAAAATTGGAAATTATTCCATAAGCACCTTCTCTACTCTTCTTCAGGGTGAAAGTGAAACAATTGAGATACGCCACGCTGATTACGTGGAGGCGCTGGAGCTACAGCCACGTACCCTACTGGCTAGCTTGCTCCGTTTGCCTGACGCAAAGAGGCCAAGGCAATCCGTCAGTGCGGAGGGGTGACCTGGTCCTTTGGCTTGCCGCTGCATCTGCGCCTGCGTGCGTGCGTGCGTGCGATGGGAGGAGCGGAGGCTGCTGTGGCCGCCGTGCCGTGTGCGCTTCGGGCTCGCATCTGAAAAGTGAAGCGAAAAGAGGGAGCACCACGGGGTCCATCCACAGTATATAAAATATATTTTATTATTAATAGCATGCTTGCGTTTCTTCTCCTTTCTTGGAGGATTTATTCCCGTGCTGTGGATTGTGGAGTACTCCTACACCACCGTAGAAGTATACACAGTGTCTCACTCAGCTGCTGCCCTGTAGCTCTACTCTACCATTAGTTACTGTCACTTCTTTTCTTTCGTGGTACTACTAATGTCTGAAAGTCCCCTGTAGCGGTAGGCATTGTGTCTTGTCGTGGTTGGTACTCCCGCTATCCATCAAAAGGTAAAACAAGTTTTTGTAGAGAAAAGGTTTTAGATTATAATACTTAACTTGACATCCCAAAAGCCACTCAGTATAAATACGTGTACGATGCGTGTGCTTTCTTCATCGCACCTCAAAAAGTTTTCGTAGAGACGTCACATCGAGCGTCCTGAGGCAGAAACAGCCGCACCCCCAGCTGGACGGACGCGGCTGCGATTTTGCCAGGAAGCAAACTAACTCTGGTGCTGTCCTGATCTCATTTCCAGAAACCTGCATGCAAATTGCTTGCTTCTGCTTATACTAGGAGTACCATTTCGGCGTGATGCGTTTGATCTTTGCTCCTGTCACATCAAATGCTTAGGATACAGGTATAGAGTATTGAATATAAACTAATTAAGCAAATGTTTAGAAACGTGCAATGGAGTATGTTACGAGTAAGCATTTGCTATAACGACAAATTTAATATGCGCTGTCACCAAACTCGTCTCTGCACTTTTGTAAAACTGGAACATCCCATATGATACTGGACGTAACAACCAATTTTAGTCCCTGCGACAAATAATGCAATGCAAGGTCGTCAGCCAGCAGGACAACATTGCAATGCAGCCTATCTGTACCCTATGCAAATGGAATACTAGCACGCGGTCCCACATGTCGGCCGTGGAGCGTTTGTTATGGTGGCATGAATGCATGGTGAGAGTGGGACGGCGAGGAGAGTGAGAGGAGCGGGTAGGTGAGGCATCCCGCCAGAGGGAAGGGACGGAGGAGGTGAAAGCTGCCGAGGCAACAGAACAGCGGACAGGACGATGATGACCCCGGCCACTCCACGGCGCTCAGGTAATGAGTTGCTAGCGCTGTACTGCATGGTAGATCTGCTTCACGTCACTGAAGATGCAGGCAGGGCACTCACTGCAACCGTCCAGTCCAACAGGATACATTTGCATTGTACTCGGACTCCGGAGATCGATCCGCCACCGGATCCTCGCTGCGGTAAATGCTTGCGTGAGCTGATGCTAGATTTACGACTTTGACGGGGCGGCCGGCCGCTGCCGCTGCATGCGGTTTGGTTACTAATCAGTACTCGCGATCTGCGCGGATACGCATGGATCTATCTACAGAGATCACTTTGCACGTGCGGCGGGAGTGCACTCGACTCGACGCGGATTTTTGGGGCGTCGCCAAAATCCTCCTGCCTTCCTTTGTTTTGCCTCTGTTTTGTTTGTTTTATTTGTCACGCACTCACTCGGGTTTGACAAAAATGCTGTCGTGACAATTAGTAATTTTGACGTCATGCGAATTCTATAAAGTGTAACATTATGATAACAACATATAACCGATATTTAATCATCTGCGGCAAGTATATATTTAATCGTGAAAACATGATGATAACAAATATATCTATAGAGTACAGAGATGCGACCAATGAACATGTGAAGCATGTGTATATCAAAAAGCATATCTGCACATGTGAATGTAACAGTAGATCACTTGACATATATCTCGCAGTCAGCGATATGCAATTGCTTGCGACTGGCTTAGCGCAGAAACAACGTAAAAGAACAGATGGGAAACATATAAGCAAAGCAGTATATGAAACAACATAACTAAATCACGAGAGATATGACGATAACTAAAACAAAGAAATGCATAACATATATTGTGAAACTGACATAACAAAAGAGATGAAATAGACTCATAGCGGCATACGAAACAACAAGGATGAACTAGCGAAACATGTAAGAGCTGAGCGAAAAAGCAGAAAGGAGATGCGATCATACCCTCCCATGCGCTCTAAGGATCCTAAACTGTCCAACTTCCCTCGGCTCACGAGGACCCGAACTTTGTCAACTTCCTCATCATGTTGTAGGAGGTCTCCACCAGGAAGAGGAAGTCCACCGGAATGAAGACGATGATGAACGCGGCGGCGGTTCGAGTTCGAAGTCGCGTAGACGCTCCCAAAACCACTCTTCGACCCCCGTCAAGGTCTCAACAGCAAAGGTCTTCGGAGGAGCACCGCCCTCTCGCTCCTCCGTCTTGGCATGAGTTACGAGATGGAGATAACCTTCATCACAACTGAATCAAGTTTCTGGAATATGTGTTGTTGTCTCGATCAAGCACAAAAGACAGCTGCTGATCTTGGTTTATCCCTCACGATGGATAAGTCAAGAGACAAATTGAGTTAAAGGGACATGTTCACCTCACGTAGCCAAACCAGGCCAGAGTCCATCTCGCTGGCCGATGAAAAGTCAAAGGCCACCCACGTTGGCCCAAGAGGCATCTCATTCTAACTGTATGACATACTATACCATAGAGTTTTGATTTATTGTTAAATATTATTAAATCCAACAAGTGCAAGGACACGCACGCTTGCTAGGCATCGGCCGTGGATCAGGCAATGCCGTGACAACTGGCGACTGCCACGACGACTGCCACTAGTAGTAGAGTGAGCGGAGGGGGAGCATGGGCGCTGCTGCGCCTGCACTGGAGCCGCATCAACCTGCTACTGCTCCTGGCAATCAAAATTTTACTGCACTGTACTCTGCGTCTGCGTCTGCGTCTGCGTGGGTGCCTCGACCTGCACCGCCGCTGGTGTGCTCCCCACCCCAACAACGGGTAAAATAAAGGCCGGCCCCTCGTCGGCGACGGCAGCGGCAGCGGCGCGCCTGGTGCCCGTGTCCGTGGACCTCGCTCGTGCACAGCACAGTGTCAACACAACACTGATGCATGCCGCTCTGCCACCTTTGTGTTCCGCCTTCCCGGCGTCCCCGGTGGTGGCGATTGGCAATGGCAGAAGAGAGGTGACTGAGAGGGTGAGCCGGGGCGGTAAAAGTGGAATGGAGAGCCGGCCGTCCGGCCAGTCGGTAGAGTGAAGGAAGGAGTGTGGACGGTGGTGGTGTAGTGTAAGCCCCGTGACAGCACCCAACAGACACAAGAGGTAAGCTAGCGAGCGGCTTGTTGCTGGATTTCGGGGCTTGCCTGCCTTTGGCATCTCCTCCCGCCATTACTCGCGTCCGCACAAGCGCTTGCGACACGCACGTACGGTCTCTCTCTCTCTGGCCCGGTTTCGTCGTGCAGCCCCAGCCGGGCGGGCTGGGCTGGGCTGGGCTGGGCGACTCAACATGACAGAGGACCGTTCCCCGTACGGCGCGAGCGCGGGCAGGCGCCATGCCATCCTCATCAGTCATCATCATCCGTTGGTTCGTAAATTTGCACGTTGCTGGATCTAGCTACTCCTAGCTAGCGTAGGACCCCCTGCCGGCCTGGAGAATGTCTGTGACACAATAGCCTTACGCTTTGGACTGGACAAACCTTGCTTTTCGAACTTTCTGGCACGACGTGATCCGTCATGCATAGCCGATGGTTTGATAGGGTTTTCTTCTGTGTTCGGTTGGCGGCGCTGCGCTGGTTTCGTTTCGATTATTGCCGGGCAGGCGCGGCGCTGCGCTCCAGTCGCGGCGCAGTAGTACCATGTCCTCGTGCTACTGCTGCGGATCCTACTAAGTAGATCCACACCAGGCAGTCATGTCCGTGCTCCTTCCAGAGTTCCAGTCGAGGGCGGGGATTGGACCGCTGAGATTGAGGTACTATGGCCTCGTTTAGCTGGCTAAAGCTTGTAACTCTCTTTTCCAATCTCGCTGTCGCATCTGGCGTCACATTAAACTGCGCGAAAAGGCGTATTGCCGTGGAAAGTATAAAATGTGAGGTGATAACTAATTATACAGCTTGGGACGTGACATTCACGAGGCGATTCCACTGGCTTGGATTGCTACGCACGATAGTGATAATATTTGCGCGATAAACGAAGCGAAAGCAAGTCTATCTACCCGATGTGTGTTCGAGAGTTCGGCGTTCGCTGCGAAATATTTCTAGCAACTGAAACGAGGCTCATATCCATCTCTGTTCCATGGATCCTCGACGATGTGACCCGGGTCTTATGTTTTCTCTACCGGAGAAAACCATCGTCATGTCTCGCTGGTAACCAGGAGTACGAAGTCATGACATGCATGTGATGGTGGTGCATCACGGTGAGCTCTCGCTTTTTGTGCTCCGATGCCATTAATTTGCTGGGCATTTTGCATGTGGTCTTAACTACATTTTACCGGTCGATTGACTGTCTGGATTATGGCTTTTCTGTATCGTGTACTCCCTCCGCTCCAGAAATAAAGCGGCGTTTTCGCCAGCTCACGAAACATACGCCGGCAATTATACGCTAAAATAAGCTAATATTTATATTACATAATTAGTATCATCGAAAGATCTCTTTGATCTAGTAACAAATTTGTTGAAGATTTAAATGCTGCGCGTATTTTCTACTAGTCGAGGAGGTCAGCATCATGCACGAAACCCAAAACGTCGTTTATTTTCGGCGGAGTGAGCAGTAGCTCATCAGCGAGTATAGTACTTACGTACTGACTGATCAGTGTCGAGCTAAACACATTTTGTGATAGCATGCACCACACTAGTGTCACACACAATGGGACTCTCGGACAGGATGTATCTTCGTTCACTTAATACTTGTATTCTTTGACTCATATAAACTGTTTTTAATAAATATTATCACTTTTGTTATGACTTATTACATCACCTAAAGATATTGTAATGACGTTTGTTTGTTTTATAATTTCCGTAAAAAATTTGAATAAAGTAATGGTTTATATGAATCGAAAGAATTGAAAGTATCGTGGAACGGAGGGTATATATACCACAGGCTCATCGCCCGGTCCCCACGCCACAGTTGCGTGTCTGCATGCATGCAGTCTGGGTAGGCAGAAGATGCACGGTGAGGTCGGACACAATAATGCTCACTCGGATATACAATGGGAGATGGAGATTGCAACACGCAACACGTGCATACGGATGGATGCATGTCACGTACTGTACGCGTGGATAGGATATATGAGCATGGGGCGACGCTAGGGAACTGTGATGTGAAGCCTACGGTTCTTGTTGTTTCGTCTCAGCCACCTACAGTAGACCCAGTTGTAACGAGGTTTTGGAGTTTTCTCGGTCGAGTAGAGCAGAAAAAGTCCTGGCAGTTACAACAACCAAAACAAAAAAGGATGACAAGTTTATTCATTGCATCCTATACGCGCAAAAGAATTTTCCTGTTATCATTTCTGAATCATTCAAAGGCACACAAAGAATTGTCTCAAGTCGCATGTTTGTGATGAGGCTTTTTAGGCAAAATATTATAGGATTACATAGTAAAACTTGTAAGGGACCCTTTAACACAAATGCAAGGGTTGAACCTCTAATACTTTTATGAAATGACTTGTATAAGAAAATAAACTTTGGGATTTTTGAGAATAAAACCTAGAATTGACAGTCCATATAGAGCGTGTTATGTCTCTCTTTATGATGGTTCTGTTTTTACCACGCTCCATCGGAACAATCATTGGGTGATAACTGTATAGTCCATTCGTATAACAACCCATCTACATGCTACGTAGTACAAGTAGATATCTACGTAATTAGTATATAAATAACTGATATATATGCCTTGTCAATTCTTAGGTAGGATGTCAACTTTCGAAATCAAGCTCTATTCGGCAAATACCGTGACAAGGGTAGCCTGCCCCTCCCCTGTAGGAAGCAGAGTAGGAACTGTAAGGAACTAGTGGTAGCACGCAAGCAAACCAAAAGGACTCGCTACGTACTGTACGTAACGCTGCAGCTTTTGGCCATGCACTGGTCTTTTCGACACAGTTACGACGTGTGCATTACGACGTGCACCCGTCGCAGCGTAGCGTAGTGCCGCCGCATTGGCACTAGTAGTATACTGTGGTACGGACTACGTACTACACAGAGCGAATGTGGTTGGGCGACGTCTCGTCCTCTCGGCAGACCTCTCGCGCTGTCACGACGTAGTACTACGGGATTAAAGAACGTACTCGTACGCACGTAATCTGTTGTCTGCTGCAGCACGCTGGATGAGCGGTCACGGAGCATGTCGTCGTGCTACTGTACTTGCTTTGATTGCAACAGGCGAGCAGAGGATATACAGTAGTATATACGACGGCGACATACATACGCTAGTACGAATCGACGACAACGACGGGGTACGAGTACGTACTATAGTACTACGCGTAGTACGCATCCACGAGATAGCGACAACACCCTGACACGTGTGTTGCATATACAGGCAGGCAGTAGTAGGTGCGTACGCTGTAGTAATGGTAGCAGTAGACGTCGACGTAGGCGCAACTTTGTTGCTCGTGTTGTCCATGCAGGCGCCCGGCGACTATCCTCTCCTCCTCTCCAGATCGAGTCCAGACAGCAGAGCAGCTCGCTCTCCTCCAGCCTCCGTTCGCGGTTCGGCCCTGCGTCATGATGCGGTCAAATCCGGCTACTGCCTTGCCGCCTTGCCACCGAGGGAAAAAGGCTAGCCTGCTACACACCGCAGGTGCTAGTGCGCGCCCGGATGCTATGCTGGGGCGCAGCGCAGGCAGTGCATGCATGCTTGCTTTCGGGCGGCATCATGGCAGCTGGCAGGCAGCAGCAAGCAGCGGGGAGCCATGGCTGCAGGTGGTGGGTGGCGTTAAAGCCGGGCGCGTCGTCAGCCGTACTCCATGCATGGTTCCTTCATCATCGCCGGCAGCCCGGTGCCCATGGCGTCCGGTCGGTCGGGACTCGGCACGGC